>MU184122.1:182436-192936 GCA_016904865.1 Pissodes strobi | reverse complement strand
TCTTGTCTTAAAGTTAGTAATTTTACTGTTAATTTTTAAAGATAACAGTTCTTAATCCGAGGCAACCTTTCGGTGTGTGTAATGCTCCTCCGGTTTTCCGGGAACGAGAAGAGTGTTAACCTTTGTTGTGCTGTCTCTCTAACTAACTGTCCTCTTAGTAAAAACATTGGGAATCGGGATTATTTTTTGAAAGGTTAAGAAAAGTTTGAAGTCAGCTGCAAAGAAATAAATTGTTGCAGGAGGTGCGGTTACTGACCCTGTCTATCCCCCTTGCCTCCCACTCGACTTGAATAAATACTACATGTGAAGCCCACAGTGAAACGAACAACAACAATAACCTATTTGCATACTTTTTCGCGAAAACTATTTTTCATTAATTATAACCAGCCATTGTGAATTCAGCTAAATTTATCATAACCCAAGCCGGCGGTAGTTTAAAATGACCAATCGGCGTATTATTCGCCGAATTTGCAGAAGGAAATCGAGCGCGCATTTCCAAAAACTAACAATTCGGCCAGCGTATCGATAATTTACATTTAAATAAATAGAAGCGAAGTTTTGTTTAGACTTTTCTATAATTTATTTAACAAAGCGAACGAAAACAAACATTTACTGGCGCCGTTATTTTACCGGATAGAAATTATTTATTAGGTGGAGTTTTTGAGAGGATCGGCTAATAATTAGCGTTAGAAATGTCGGAATTATACGCAAAATTTAGAAATCAAAGGGGGTCATGTCGGGTCATCTGGCAGGCCGTGTTTGAAAATCGAGCGTATAAATTGTTTCTTGACCTCCCTGTATATGCACGTTTTGTAAATCTGACGTATCTCGACGAATACGGGTCACCGCACAGATAAGCAACAAATTGCATGTTTGGTATTATAATATTTTGTGTATAAATAACAAATCAGATGAGTTCTTAAGGGCTAAGAAGCCAAATTAGTGTCGTCGTTCTCTTGACTTTTTAGTTATTTAATTTACAATGAGAATTCTTGTAAGTATCTCATAATATCCTGCATCAGACAACATAAATACAGTTTATTATTTTAGCGTGAAGCTTCACCGGTCCACATAATCGATCCTTCGGAAATTTTGAGGCCTGAGCCGAAATTTGCCGAAAAAAGTCTAGACGCTTTTCGGGACTTCTCCGTCGACCTCGATGATCCGATCCAGGAGAGAGTGAGACAGATTTATTTGGAAATGCACACCAATCAAACGGTGGATTTTGTTAAAGGTAAGAAGCCATTATGATTTTTTCGGGAAATAATTCTGTAGCTGAATTAAAGGGGGGCCACCTGATGGGGTAGGAAAGGTTTTCAATGTAAGTTAAAATAACCTAATTGCAAAGCAAAGGCTAGAGCAATTGGCAGCTGCCCTTTTTCACTTTCGTCACCGTCACTTACTATGTTTATATGTGGCTCTTAAATCAGTTTAAGTTTGATTTTCTGGACCAAATCGCGTTTTCAAAAAGGTGTCTCAAAAACATGTGGTATGGCTTATGTGGAGCTAAAAATATCGCAAAAAGTTCGAATGAGTTGGACCAAATATTCTCCTCAGCACTCGTCTTCCGAATATCTCGAGACGATCTTCGTTTGCAGCGATTAGTGTCCAGGTCTCGCATGATTGTACTGTATATGTGTAGTTTGGTTTTTCTGGTAAGTTCCCTTAATTTCCTTAAATTCTGGAGAGCAAAAAGGCATCTGTTTCCGGCTTGTATCCTGTTATTTATTTCCTCTGTGATGTCGTTATTTTCACTTATGTTCGTGCCGAGATATTTAAATGGTCTTGCCCGCTCGAAATTGTAGTCTTCAATCGAGAAGTTTTGCCCTATTCTGTCTCTGTTACGAACATTCCTATTGAGGTATACATATATTTGGTCTTGTCCTCGTTTATTTTGAGAGCTAATGTTTCTGCTTCCTTTTCGAACCTTAGGAAGGCGTCTTTAAGATTAATCCTGCTGTTGCCAATTATGTCCACATCATCTGCGAAGGCCAGTAGTAACAATAGTCTAGGGAACACACAGGAGGATCTCCGAAAATTTCTTCCGTATTTCAGATTAAGCAAAAATAATCGAAAATAACTTTAACTAGCCAACTAAGCGCATTGAGACGAGCGCGCTACCCAAACTAACCCAAACTAGCCCTAACTAAAGCAAACTAACCCAAACTAACGCAAACTAACCCAAACTAACCGTAATTAACCAAAGTAAAGACAAGCGCACATTGAGACGAGCGGGCTACCCAAACTAACCCAAGCTACCGCAAACTAACCCAAACTAACTCAAACTAACCCAAACTGACCCAAACTAACCCAAACTAATGCAAACTAACACGTATTTTCTGAAAATCTCGATTTTTTTAAAGCTATACCCCTGAAATTTTCATTTTTTTTTTGAAAATACCTGTTTTCATGACGGAATCGATTGAAGAGGTCTATTTACATGTCATTAAATTTTTAAAAATCCTACACGTTGTCCAAAATGGCGATTTTCCGTTTTCGAAATCGATGGGGCCCGATAACGGGAAACGGGTTCGTCGGGTCGAAAATCACGCAGAATACTTTTTTTTAAGTCAAATGCGTGAGGGTGCTCTTTGGAGAGTCCCGTTCGCCCATCACCAAAATCCGACCTCATCCGGCTCCCATCGCGGAACCTATTCGCGGTAGGTTCCCGTCGACGTCAGATTCGAACTCGGCATCGTCGAAAACCCCCATAACCCGAATTTGAACCGATTCGGACGTCAAATCCCCTCGGCCCCTAAATGAGCCCCTAGGTCCCAAAAATGTTTTTTTGGTGTATAGGACTGCCTGCCGAACAAAATTGACCAAAACTATAATTTTGGACGTCGCAAAACATCGGCCCCCTAAATGGAGCCCCTAGGTTCCATAATACTTTTACCGGTTTAAGGGGCGCCCGCCGAACCTCCCTGTCGAACGTCAACCCTTTCGGACGCCAAATCGCATTTTTTTCTTTCGCACAGCCTCTCCCCTAGGGGCCTCGACTTTCTTATGTCCAGATTCGGTCGTGTCATCACCGAAAACCCCCGATGGCTGATTTTCGTCGAACTCGGACTTGCCTAATTCTTTCGCTCGGAAATTTTCGGAGCTTCTCCTGTGTGTTCCCTAGACTCTTCACCAGTAGTAGGTTGTGTCCTTCCTGGTGGAATATAGCCGTTGGTATCTCAATCTTGGCTTTCCTAAGTATATATTCTAGGGCTATGTTGAAGAATTGGTGTGAAAGCGAGTCGCCTTGTTTAAGTCCATTATGTTGATATCAAAGAAATTAGAGTAGCTCTGTCCCACCCTTATCTTGCATCTTGTATCCTCTGTACACATCTTTACCAGGGAAATCATTTTTTGGAAAGCTCAGTTCTTGCATTGCTTCCCACAACTTTGCTCTACATACTCTGTCGAAAGCCTGTTTGAAATCAATAAACATCTGGTGGAGTTCCCTGTCAAATTCCCATCATTTCTCCATTATTTGTCTAATGGTGAAAATTTGGTCTATAGTGGGCCTTTTAGGTCTAAACCCGCACTGGTAGTCCCCGACTATCTCCTCCGTATATGGTTCAATTCTCTCCCGCAGGATACTGGAGACGAGCTTATAGCAGAGTTATTCCACGATAGTTTGAGCATTTCTTTGTGTCTTCTTTTTTATGCATAGGGACTATCACACCTTTCTTCCATGGTTCTGGTAGCATTTCGGTGTTCCAAATGTTTTGGATCAGCTGATGGTGCAGTGTTTCTCCACCATATTTTATACACTCGGCATATATGCCGTCGCTACCAGCAGTTTTGTTGTTTTTTAGTTTCTTTATGGCTTTGATTGTTTCTTCGTATGTTGGAGCTGGTATCTTGTGGATTTTCCTGTATGGTCATCGTTCCTATGTTCCTGGTTAGTTCCTGTGTCCTCGTCGTGTACCTGAACAATTTCATCGCTTGCTCTTGCAGTCTTTGTTCTAGCGGTCTTGCTCCGGATTCCCTGTATAATGTCCTTATAGTCTTGACATTTTCGCATCTGTAGTGCATGTTTGTGCGTAGCATCTTACGTTCCAGTGTGTGTAACTTCTTCTTGTTGGTCTTCGCGGCGGAGCTCCAAACCGGTGCTGCGTACATGATGATTGGCCTAAACGTATATGTTGTACAGTCTGATCTTGATGTCCTTGTCTAGTCTTGACTGCGGCGAGATGTATGGGAAATTTGCGCTAAGTGCTTTTCTCCTGGTTCCTTATATGTGTTCCTTGAACGTCAGCTTCTTGTCCAGTGTGACTCCTAGGTACTTGACGGTGTCTGTGTCCTCGATCCGTGTCCCGTTGATCGTGATGTGTGTCCTTTCTGTCCTGCGCTTCTGGTTGAAGTTGATGGGTTGCATCTTAGTCTCGTTTATCTTCAGCTTCCACTTCTTGATATACTCCGCTATCATCCTGACGTGTTGTTCTATTCGTTGCGTTGCTGCTATCTGCTGTGGATGATGTGAATACTGCTACGTCGTCTGCGGAGAGTGCTATCTGGTTGTTCTGTTTCCTTGGTACGTGGTTGATGTAGATATTGAACAGCGTTGGCGATATAACGCTTCCTGGGGGGAGTCCCTGCCTTATATTTTCCTTGTCCTTGATTCTGTCCCGTTGATTAGTGCTGTTGTTGTCCTGTCCTTTAGGTCGTTCATGACGGTCTTCGTGATTGCCGGCGCGATTCCTGCTTCGTGCATCTTGGTGTGATGGCCATGGTTTCTCTCCATACTGTGTCGTATGCCTTCTCTAAGACCAGGGGTGCCACTGTTGTCTTCTTGGTATTGTTTGATGTCATTGCGTGGTCCAGTATCCTGGCAAGTTGCATGGCTGTCGGAATTCGAATTGTTCTGGTATGATGGTTCCTAGTGTTTGGAGCTCCGAGTTGATCCTTTTGTTCAACACTCTTTCGTAGATTTTTCCTAGGGTGGGTAGCAGTGATATTGGCCTGTACGACGCTGTCTGTATCCTGTTTTCCATACCCTCGGGAAGTAGTAAAGTCTGATGGAGACGTTGATGATGTGTACGTCAGCTGGACAAGGGCTTTGTTTGTCAGGAACTTGGCATCTTTCATGACTACTTCGTCAGGTCCTGGTGCTTTGTATGGCCTGGCTTTCCTGATGATCCTCTTCAGTTCCCGGGGGCTCGTGATTATCCTGTCCATGTCCTGTGGCGGCAGCGCGTCGATCTCATTTGTTGTCCTTTGAACTCTTCTTCGTGTCCTGTCTCTGTTAGGCTGCTGATGTTGGCGAAGTATTCCATGAACGCCTCCGTCTTCTCTGCCTTCTTTGTGATGATGCTTTCCACGCCGTCTCTCGTCCATGGACTCTTGCTACTCTTGATTTTCTTGATGTGCTCACATATGTTGTTTTCACGGCTAGCGGCTGTGATTCTATTGTTCCAGGCCTCGTTGTGGTATGATCCAGCATGGCTCGGGTTAGTTCGCACTTCTCCAGGTAGGCTCTCCTGTCGTTTGGGTCGCGTGGGCGTTGATATGTCCTGTAGAGTTGGTGTCTTCTCGCGATCTTATCTGATCTGGATGTGTTGCGGCGGCTTGCCTTGCTTCAGATCCGGGTTCCTGCGAACGTGGTGCTCCGCGACGCTTATTGTCCTGGTGACGACTTCTATGGCTTCCTCTATCTTCGCAGAGGTGTCTAAGTCGCGATTTATCCTTAGCTCCGCGTTGATTTCTCTCCTGAAATTTGTCCAGTCGGCATTCCTGTAGTTGTACGTAACTCTAGGTGCTGCCAGGGCTGGCTGGTGCATTGTTTTGAACATTACTGGCAGGTGATCAGACTGCACTTCCGTCATGGTCGTCGCTGTGGCGAAGATCCCCCGGGCTATTCCTATGTCTAGTGCGGCGTCGGCTGCGTGGTACCGCGCGATCCTTGTCCTTCTGTCCGGGATTATGAGGTTGGCGTCGCTCCTGTCGATCCAGTCCCTGAGTCGTGTTCGTGTCCTGTTGTCCGTGCTGTTGATCCATGAGGTGTGCTTGGCGTTTAAGTCTCCTATAAGCAGCGTCTTCGGATGATTGAGTAGTCCTTCTAGTTCGTTCTCGTCTAGGGCCTAATTGGGCTTGTTGTATGCTGAGATGATCTTCAGGTGGTTCGTTGTTATCGCCACTGTCTCAATACTGCCTGCTCTTCGAATTGACTGCTTCTCTTCACGTATAGCGCCACTCCTCCATACGGTTCCTGGTTTGCCTGTTCTTGTATACTATCTCGTATCCTATGATGCCTGCTGGGTGATCCCTTACTTTTGTTTCATTGACACTGAGTATATCTGGCGTTGTTCTGGCGACGAGTTCTCTGAGCTGGCTGATTTTGCCCCTTATACCATTGATGTTGATGTGTAGAATCTTCAGTGGTTTATTTCGCTCCATAGGACATCATCACCTCCATGACTTCCCACTCGTTGGTGCCTGCTGACAGTCTTGTTGCCTTCAATGTCCGGATCTTCTGGATTAGTTCTTTTATATTAAAGAGCTTGTTGAAGTCTTCGATCTCCCTGAAAAGCGTCTTGATGTCTAGACAGCCCGTGTATACTCTTAAAACTAACTTTCAAAGGCGCCATGTAAACGTAGTAAAAGTAGCTTCCCCTACTCATCTGGTTTTAGAAGAAAGGGTGTCAGTCAATTGCCCTGAGTATTTAGACTGACAAAAAAACCTTCTTGAAGGCGCTTGACGTCAATCTCGGTACCTTTCGCATGTTAAGCGAACGCTTTACCTCTGCGCTACAGTTAAAAGTGAATATAAGTATACAGACCGGTATAGTTTTCATTTAAAAAAATCACCAAATCTCCATTTTCAATTAGATTGATGTGATTTTTTGGTATATTGTTCTCGTAATCCCCCCTCTTTAATGTACGAAAATTTGATTGGTTCCGATCGTTCGGTTTTCCAGTAATAAAATATTATGTGGTGACGTTTCATGTCAAAACTCCAAATCGCGAAGTTGAAATTCAACCAACTCCCTATGTATAAATAACATCATTATTTCTAAAGTGTCTTCTTGTTAAATGAGGGGCTTTTCTATGACAAAAATATCTTTTTCTACTTATAAGTCCCTTGTCTACAAAACACAAAAATTCCATTCGATACCTACTTTTTGAATGACACTGTGTTGGCATACTCAATTTAATTAAGCGACCGTAAGGTATTTTTATTTTTATAAATTGAAAAATCGCAGAATGGTTCTTAATACGGCCCTGTTCTCTCCTGCTGATTCCTTCCCCTTCACGGGCGTTTACTACTACGTTTACATGTCGTGTGTTACATCAAAAATCGAATAAAAAATGGGGGCTAGATTAAAAAAAAAATTCTTTTTGATCTACCCTGTATACTATACAATTTTTTTTTGTTTTTTCTTTACGTGTTTAAAAACTACATAAAAAACCTTACAAATCTGTTTTTTTATTTTTCTTGTAGCTTAAAAATTAACAAAGTTAAAGGGGGGACATGATGGGTGAACACCCTGTACAGTTTTTAGCGTAGATTTTCGTCAATTGATTGGCTTTTTTCAGCATTTAAAGACATTTTTCCTGCAAATTCCATTTTTTCGGCGTTAGAAGGAGCTGAAGTGACCCTTTTTTTAATATACAAGCCCAAAAAAAACTTCAATTTTCCGATTCTCGCCAATAAAATTAACCAATTTTTTCGACTGATATCGTATATTAAGGCAAAAATTTGAAAAATCGCACATTTAACGATTAAAACATATGACAGTCATTCACTAGAAACCATTTTAAAATGAAACCGCCCCGTATATTATTATTCCTAAATTAAAACCACTGTTCTAACACGCCATATAAACGTAGTAACTTTGGTTCCGCCTACCCATATTATTACCTTGAGAGAAAGGGTGTCAGCCAATTGTCCCTAGTAGTTGGAGTGAGAAACAAAATAGCTTCTAACAGGGCCGGAGTTGGCTGGTTACTGCAAAATAAAAACCCGTTACAGGCCAAGAGGCTATCTCAGTATTTTTAATACAAAAATATCGAAACAGTTTGTTTTAATTTTCGGTATCGTATGACACAATTTTTGCTCTGACGCGATATTAGCGGAATTTTTCCTCGCTATTTAATGATTACGTTCTGATTAAGTAATATTTTGTTTGTTGTATGTTCTTTGACCCTCGTACTTTTCGATATATTTTTGTGACCCACGTTGAGTATTTTTTTTAAAGAAGGCTTTGACGTCATCGATATCTGGCTACGTCATCATCACAACACACAAAGCATGAATCAGTGGCGTACAAGGTGGCCCGTTTAAGATATACCTTATCTCGAAAAATACGGGGGTTGGAAAAAAATTATATACAAAAGTTATTCTTACTAAAATGATTTTTATTTTTTTTTTGTATATAAAAAAGTGACGATTAAAACAATACAAAAAAATAAAGATCATTTTACTAGGAATAACTTTTATATTTAATTTATTTTTCCAACCCCCGTAATTTTAAATGGGCCACCCTGTACCTATTTTCAATATTCCGGTTGTTTTTTAAGGTAAACACGATAGATGGTGCCACTTCGACACATTCAGGTCGACCATGAAGGATGCCCTTATAAAACTAAACGAGCTAGTAGACGAGAGCGATCCGGACGTGGATATTCCGAATATAGTGCACGCTTTTCAGACGGCAGAACGAATTAGACGAGACTTTCCCGATGACGATTGGTTCCATCTGACCGGATTGATACACGACGCGGGAAAGGTACCTCCGTCGGAATCGTTTAAATGCAAATATATTTATCATTTCTGGGCATTTTCTAGGTTATGGCGTTCAGCGACGAGCCCCAGTGGTGCGTGGTGGGCGACACTTTCGTAGTGGGCGCCGAGTGGGGTCCTAGCATCGTGTACAGGGATAGTTCGTTCCATGATAATCCGGACGGTAGAAATGGAAAATACAAGTAAGCATTTGTTTATTCAACGGCACCGTCGGTGACCTAAAATTCCAAAACCAAATAATTAAGTGTGTTAGTGGCATCACACTTTCTTAATACGGCCCTGTTCAATAACGCCCCCCTTCCCAAACCATTCCAGTTTTATCAAAATGACAACCAACGAATTGAGTACGTTTACACGTACGAAGTCGACCGTGGATTATATTTAAATTATTATTTACGTGCAATATGTATTGGACTTAAAGGAAATTGCACATTATACAGGGTCTTCAAAACATTTTATTGAATGATCAAAGATTTGGCATTTGGCTTGTTTGAGAATGAAAATTGCCGTGTATAAAGTTAATCATGTGACAGGCGTTATATGTCAAATTTGACATTTCTTGCAAATGAAAACGGGTTTTTGTGTAATAAATTTAGTTTTGTATCATTTTTTACATATCTTTTTATTTAAATTTATTTCATACTGAGTATTTGTGTCATATTGAGTCACCATAAAGAATAATACATTTTTAAATATATGATTCCCTTAGCCTAAACCGTATTATTACCTACATGTAAACATAGTAAACAATCCAAGTAAACTTACGCATGTTACAGGGGGTCAGTATAAATGACAGAGCCGTATTGAGAACCACTATGTGATATTGGTAGCATGCTTAATAATTAAAATTAATTAAAATGTTCAAAGCTTCGATAGTTTTTAATGATCTTTTGCAGATATAAAGCTCAAAGCTTCCATAACTTTTAGCTCTGGAGGTATTCTCCAGATATAGAGCTAAAGGCTCTTATAGTTATTGTAACCTACCACGTAATCTTGAAAACTTGCATAGGTTTTCGTTATATTGGATTTCTGCAGGGATAGAGGTCAAAGCTTTTACATTATCGTAGTCCTTTACAAGAACATACGCTTCCATAAATTATAGTTATGGTGCCTTTCCTGTCCTCCACAGAGTACAATATTCAAAGCTTCGATAGTTTTTATTGGTCTTTCGCAGATATTCTCCAGATATATAGCTTCAAAGCTCCTATAGTTATTGTAACCTGCCACATAATCTTGAAAACTTTCATAGTCTTTCGTTATATTGGATTTCTGCAGGTATAGAGCTCAAAGCTTTCAGAATTATCGTGGTCTTTCACAAGAACATACTTAAAAGCTTCCATAAATTATAGTTATGGTGCGTTTACTGTCCTCCACAGAGTACAATTTTCAAAGCTTCGATAATTTTAATGGTCTTTCGTAGATATAAAATTCAAAACTTCCATAGCTTTTAGCTATGGTGGAATTCTCTAGATATATAGCTTAAGCTTAAAAGCTCCTATAGTTATTGTAACCTACCACATGCTCTTGAAAACATCCATAGGTTTTCGTTATATTGGATTTCTGCAGGTATAGCGCTCAAAGCTTTTATAATTATCGTGGTCTTTCACAAGAATATACTTGAAAGCATCCATAAATTATAGTTATGGTGCCTTTCCTGTCCTCCACAGAATATAATTTTCAAAACTTCGATAGTTTTTAAGGGTCTATCGCAGATATAAAATTCAAAACTTCCATAGCTTTTAGCTATGGTGGTATTCTCCAGATAT
>MU184122.1:131035-182426 GCA_016904865.1 Pissodes strobi | reverse complement strand
ATTCAAAACTTCCATAGCTTTTAGCTATGGTGGTATTCTCCAGATATATAGCATAAAAGCTCCTATAGTTATTCTAATCTACCACATGATCTTGAAAACTTCCATAGGTTTTCGTTATAATGGATTTCTGCAGGTAGAGAGCTCAAAGCTTTCATAATAATTATCGTGGTCTTTCACGAGAACATCCTTGAAAGCTTCCATTAATTGTATTTATGGTGCCTTTCCTGTCCTCCACAGAGTACAATTTTCAAAGCTTCGATAGTTCTTAATGGTCTTTCGCTGATATAAAATTCAAAACTTCCATAGCTTTTAGCTATGGTGGTATTTTCCAGATATATAGCTTAAAGGCTCCCATAGTTGTTGCAACCTACCACATAATCCTGAAATCTTCCATAGATTTTCTTTCTATTGGATTTCTGCAGGTATAGAGCTCAAAGCTTTCATTATTTTCGTGGTCTTTCGCAAGAACATACTTGAAAGCTTCCATAAATTATAGTTATGGTGCCTTTCTTGTACTCCACAGAATACCATTTTAAAAGCTTCGATAGTTCTTAATGGTCTTTCGCCGATATAAAATTCAAAACTTCCATAGCTCTTAGCTATGGTGGTATTCTCCAGATATATAGCTTAAAAGCTCCTATAGTCCTTGTAACCTACCACATAATCTTGAAAACTTCCATAGGTTTTCGTTATATTGGATTTCTGCAGGTATGGAGCTCAAAGTTTTCATAATTATCGAGGTCTTTCACAAGAACATACTTGAAAGCTTCCATAAATTATAGTAATGTTGCCTTTCCTGTCCTCCACAGAGTACAATTTTCAAAGCTTCGATAGTTCTTAATGGTCTTTCGCTGATTCAAAACTTCCATGTTTTCCGGACAGAAGAATGTACCTACAGGGAAAAGGCGCACCTTTTATTCAAAAGGAAATGGTAGTAGTAGTACTAGTGGGTTTTAATGGGCTTTATATACGTGATTTTTCAACTTCAAGCAAGCAAAAACCTGAAAATCAACTTAATTTGATGATCCCCTTTTATGCATATCTAATATATCTAGGCACTGGTAAAAGCTTTTTATCTTCCAGAATTAAAAATTATGCTACTGGCAACACACTTTCTTAATACGGCCCGGTTCAGCCTTCTCCAGAAGCTGGTTATTGAGTACGTTTACATGGCAGTTTTCAAAGTCGGCCGTGGAATTTATTTAGTGCATTTAATCTTAGAATTTAATTCACTTAAGGGGGATTTAAGTAAAATAACACCTTTTAAGGGGTCAACAAACAGTTTTTCAATTCCCAGATATACCTATGGTAGTGTTTTTTTTTCATAAATTTCCTTTAATCCAACCTAAATAATAGCAATATTCATGTTTAGCGATTTCTCATACAATAGGCGCAAAATTTCTAGCATTATTATACTATTCCTATCATTTAAGTTCATTCCGGCAACACTGTAATTGAACTTCTAGTCAAGAAGAGATAGTAGTATTGGTTCATTGGCGCCACGTGCCTAAATTTATATACCTCAAGTAAGCAATTGGAATTTGCGGCACTGTAAATACAATTTATCCAGACGCCGGTAATGGATTTTTATTTTCGATTAAAATGCCAGAGCATATCAACATCAGGGTCCTTAACGCGGCCCTGTTCCATTATCCTGATCGGCAACGATTCCCCCTGCCTTTTCTTCAATTGTTTACTACGTTTACATGTAGTCTATTTTATAAATTAAAACATATAGTTTTTACATTAATATTTTTATAGAGACTGTTTTAGGACAAAAATGAAACTTTCGGAGAATTACGGTCCGAATTTCAGCTTCGTTAAAGTTTCACGCGTCCATGAAGGAAAGTTCGAAAGTTTTTCGTTGCCGTAAAAAGTGGGAAATAACAAGTCGAGGAACGCGGATAATACGGTTGGCAGTCGCAAAGTGTCCGACCTATTTAATTTTGCACTAGATAATGAATATCTTACGTGTCGACAGTGTTGCCGCTCATTTCAGGACGTTTTTTCCTTAGGGAATAGTCACGGAATCTTGCTTGCAACAATACTGATTGCCAAAAAATTACTATCGCCACATAGCACTGTTTCTAGAAGTAAAGCTACTTGGCTTAAATCGCTATTTGTTTATTATAATCACTCAATAGAAGACAAGTTTTAGGGAAACGTAGGGAATTTTGACACAATCGGGCAACATCGCACTTCCTATAGGGCTGGGAAGTCTATAAATGTATCGACAGGGCCGGACTTAGCATCTCCACGCGTACTTTTAACGTAACTTTCACAAAATGAAATAATTTTGATTAAAAGTTAATGCATAATACATAATCAACTTGTTACAGGGTGCATATTTGAAAACACGCAGTGTGGCTCAAAAAGTACTGCGAAAGCAAACAGGCATTTTTCGGAGTTTACTAACAATATCCAAATTCAAATGTTTTCGGAATAATGACCAGAATGCATATACAGTAACAGCACCCGCGCTAGCTCCTCGCCATAGGGCGACGGTAATATAAATGTACATTAAATGTAACTGCCTTTCATGTCTTGGGTTAGTTTTGTGGGTTGCGCCCTCGCTTCGCTCGTTCCAGGCGCGCAACCAACAAAAACTAACTCAACACATGAAAGGCAGTTACATTTAATGTACATTTATATTACAGTCGCCCTATGGCGAGGGGTATATGCCGCCGGGATCGAAGCTTGGCGCCTCTTAAGAGATTTTTTTTACTTTTTAGAGATTTCAATTGTGACGTATGGTCTTAAGCCCACACCTTATTTTTTTAAAAACAATTACTTGCTGCCCCTAAAATGTTTCAGACATAAGTTGCCAACATCCGCCTTGTAAGATAAGCCCTCGCCCGAACCTAATTCTGTTATAAACCGGCGAACTTGTACCGGTCGGAAACTTGGTCGTTTTGTCGTTAAACACGAAAGTTGCGGAGTGAGAGAGGTTGAGAGGCAGAGATAAGACTTTCCCCGTCCGCTCGTCATAATTAATCTCTTCCGGATGTGTCAAACAAATTTTCTTTGGGCCCTTTTATTCTACACGCTCGCGAGGGGGGCGTAGGGGACGTGAAACGCGACCCGAAATCTCTCGTTCGTGATTTACTATTCATGAGATTCTGTCTTTTAACATTTCTGCTTAGCGAAGTTAAGGGATTTAATACGTTGATGATATCCTATGTACGTAATATGAAATGAGCCAGATTCTGCCTTTATGTTGTACTTATATAAGGGGAGAGGCAGGTGCGAATTATAAGCAGGCGATCGTCAACTAAATGAAACTCAGCCGTCATGTAATGCGTCACGCTCGGCTATGTTTGTCACTTGTGTCGTGTGGTCTTTCCTTACGACATTTGTCTCTATATTTTAGTACCAAATATGGAATCTACGAACCAAACTGCGGATTGGACAATCTGTTAATGTCGTGGGGCCACGACGAGTACCTCTACAGGATGTTGAAGCACAATAAAGCCAAACTTCCGGAACACGCTTTGAAAATGATTAGGTAAAATTTATGGAATAGTTACGAGCTATTTACCTTTACATATATTTTTTTCAGATTTCACAGCTTTTACCCGTGGCATACTGGCGGCGACTACCAACATCTGGTAACTGAAAAGGATCAAAAAGAAATTAAAAAATGGGTGTTGCTTTTCAAGTGAGTTTATGTTACCCGGCACTGGTAAATACCAATTTTAAGGAAATTTCATTCGGGACGCTACTGAAACAGCCTTAAAGTTGGTGTGTTTTGAACATTTGTAGAAACATACTATGATCTCCATCTTTTGTCTTTTTTTATTTTTAGCCAATACGATTTGTATACCAAGAGCTCGAACGTCCCTGATATCGAGGCCCTCTGGCCATATTACGAAGGGCTGATCGAAAAGTACATCCCTGGCGAATTGGAATGGTGAAGAATGAATGCATCAATTAAAACAGGAGTTAATAAATCGAAAATAAGTAACAAAAATTGATTAATTTGAATATTGAAGCATCTCCCCCCCCCCCTATTACAGGTTCCTTCAAAAGTATGGTAACAAACTTCGGGAAGTGATTACTGGCAGTATTTTAGGACAGAAAGTTCCCTTAAATTGTGGTCCTTAGTCGTTTCGTTGCGGAGATACAGGGTGTTCAATTTTAATAATTTTCTTTAAAAAAAATAACGCCTCCGTTCAGTGGCGTCCCTGATGGATTTTTTCCGAGCAAAACGTCAATATTTTGCTACCAAGCCATTGGCAAGACTATTAGAGATGGCAATTATCGATGCCACGATGTATCGAGTGATTAACATCGATGTGTTCGAATTGTCATACTCAAGCTTTAAAAATACCTGTAAAAAACGAACTCAGCGCACCCAAAAACCCCCTCTTAAAGTATTTAAAATGAAAACGATCATCCACTTATTTCATGGCAAAATCTGAAGAAAAATGCTAAATTTTGAGACAAAATTTGTATTTTATCGAATACCTGCCTTATTTAAGCTCCTATCGAAAAATGTTATAGAAGCTTTTCGATTGACCCTGAGACGACGCAGATACTGACGCAAACCGATTTGAAATATCTTTTTCCGTTGCCGAGAAAATTAGGAAAATAAAAAAATCACATTTGGTCGATTTTTAAAAAGACGAAACGTTGTACGATCAAACGGGATACGGCACATTAAAGTACCCCATGAGACCCATCTTTTTGTCTTTTACCGTTTACTTCTAACTATTACCGTTTTCAAGTTACAGCCGATTTAATGAAAATCTCAATTTTTTTAAAGCATATACCAAGTGTCAACGAAATCGTTTAACAATGCGCCATTCAAATGTTTTTTTAAGAAGAAATTTGAAATTTTGGTTGAAAATATGATGGTTTATGAAAAGGCATATTTCCCACTAAAAAACAAATGAATGTCACTTCCAGTTTGACCGGAAGTGAGCATGAGGCAAGAATTTCAAATACAATCCTGCATATATTTTTACATACATGAATAGAGCTTGAAATTGCCTTTTTAACCATGTATCACAAGTCGCCATTTTTTTTCCAAAATGGCGGCGTAGAGGGCAATTACCCCAAATTCAATATGGCGGCATTTTGACATCACCATTGGAGTTTTTGTCAAACTGTCCGTTGATATAGAAGACAAGATAGGTTTTCATGCAGATTTTTCTCACTGTTGGAAATTCTAAGTAATTGTTATAAAATTGAAGCATTTTTAGTTTTTTCTTAAAACGTCAAAATTTATGTCAATTTTTCTCGAAATTTTGAAGAGAACCCTGTACAGATTTTAACACACTTGGATAGAGCCCGAAATTCCCTTTTGAACGATATATCACAAGTGGCCATTCTTTTTAAAGATAGCGTTGTAGAGGGCATAATTCAATATGGCGGCGTGACACCATATTGAATTATGCCCTCTACAACGCTATCTTTAAAAAGAATGGCCACTTGTGATACTTCATTCAAAAGGGAATTTTGAGCTCTATCTAAATGTTTAAAAAATATGTATAGGGTTCTATTCAAAATTTCGAGAATTTAAGGAAATACTAAAAATGCTTCAATTTTATTTAGAATTTCCAACAGTGAGAAAACCTATCTTGTCTCCTATATCAACAGACATTTTGACAAAAAATCTATCGGTGATGTCAAAATGCCGCCATATTGAATTTAGAATAAATGCCCTCTACGCCGCCATTTTGAAAAAAGATGACAACTTGCGATACATCGCTGAAAAGGGAATTTCAAGCTCTATTCAAATGTGTAAAAATATTTGCAGGGTTGTATTTGAAATTCTTGTCACATGCTCACTTCCGGTCAAACCGGAAGTGATATTCATTTGTTTTTTAGTGGAAAATCTGAGTTTTCATAAACCATATCTTCAGCCATAATTTCAAATTTCTCCTTAAAAAACATTTGAATGGTGCTGGTTGTTAAACGATTTCGTTGACACCCGGTATATACCTGTAAATTTCGGAAAAAAAATACCCGTTTTTATTATGGAAACGGTTAAAGAGATCCATTTACATGCTATTAACATAAAAATAAAATTTTAAAAATCGTATACAGGGTGTTAAAAAAATGATTCCAGTTTTTGTGTAATATTCCAGTACAAAAAATCGTACGATTTTTTAGGTGCAAAAATCAACCTCCCCACAGGTTGGACTATATTTTGGTTTATTTTTGGAATCGTTTCTTAAGACTACTGTCATGATTATCCTATGTAGTTAATTAATGAAATTTAAATAAAAATATTACGTATTTTATCATCATGGTAGTACTATAATATTTCCATTTCTATACTATAACCACAATGATTAAGTAATAATTGTGTTTTTTTAATCTCAAATATATTTCAATTGTATTTTTATAAGCTTAATACAATATATGGTTAATTGCTAATAAATCTTGACCGCACCTCGTAACATTGTCACCCAACGATTTGTAATGCGTGTATTTTGGGTTGCCTGATTATAGCAACGGGAAGCCTCATTACCAGGACAGCCCACAATAAATTCGATTTCGTTGCTTGAATAACTAGTGCGCAAAGTGATTATTTTGCCTGTCAAAGTGCAAAAATCGAACTCGGTGCACGCAAAAATCCCTTTCTAGAGTATTCACGTCAAAATTTCAATTTTTCGAAAAATATTTTTGATTTTTTTTTTCATTTTTATTACGGAAATGGTTAGATCGTTGTTTGAATTCAAACAACGGTTAGATATATCCATTTACATGTTATTGACATACAAATAAAATTTTGAAAATGATATACAGGATGCTAAAACATTTTAATTTCATGTTTTATTTTAGACGTGAATGTAAGCTTATCACCTGGTTTGAAAAATACATCGGAGAAGTCATTGAAGTGGTCTTTTCGAATTTCATTTTGGAAATGAGTCATGGTGAAAATTTCCTGTATCTTCGTTACAAAACGGAATCACGTCCCGAAGTTTGTAATTATACTTTTGAAGCACCCTATATATTTTACTTATGGCATTTCCATTTCCCTTTAATTGATTAGAGATGTGATTCGTGTCAAGAACGTCAGACCGTAACTCACGCAGTGTTGTCAAATGGAGGGAAATTTCCTGTTTCGAGGAAGGTAAAAAAATGTCTTCAGAAAGGTATTTTGCACGTACTAGTATACGAATAAACTCGTAGCATACATACCCTAGCTTCCTAACAAAGAAGGATGATTTATCCTAAAATAATAAGGCAGAAGGGAAAAAGTGAACTGGAGTTGGCAACACTGTCGCCACGAGTTACACGTCACGCAGGCTCGATGCTACCAATTGGCGGAGGATACAAATCAGATTTTGCGATTTTTTTGAGGGGTCTTTTTTTTTATGGCAGTGGCACACACACTAAAGGGAGATCCTATGGCGCTCGACAAACGGTGTGTGCGAAGATGTTGATTGACACGGTTCTTGAATAGTTGTAGGTTGTAATTAGTGGGAAACAGATGTTCTGGAATGAGTTCCACAGTGATGCAGTGCGCCAGACAAAGGAGTTCTGGTAAAGCGATGTTCTATAGGTGTTTCTAGTTGTACGACGAACTGGTGCGCTCCTGCCGTCTGTCGGGACTGTCTGACAGGAGTTGCCAGGGGCGGGATTATGCGGGCCAAATCCTGGGAACATCTGCCGTGAAAGTAGCTGTATAACAGAGACATCTCGGCCACATGTCTGCGATGTTCCAGACTATCCAGATTCCGGGTCAACTCCGGATCGCCGACGAGACGCACAGCCCTCTTCTGAATGGAATCCAGCAGCTTTAGGGTACGCTTTGGTGTGGCACCCCAGATATGTGAGCAATATTCTAAACACGGTCTTATTTGCGCTTTGTACAGCAAGAGCAACTGCTGCGGTGTATAGAGTTTTTTGTTGCGAAATAGCGCACCAAGCTTTTGGGAGGCTGATTTTGCGATGTTCGCAACATGGTCATGCCATGACATATTGCTGTTGACCGAGATACCCAGCAGCCCGATTGACGAGGATGAAGGAATGGTTGATCATGCCATAATGATGTCAGGGCCCGCTGTATTGGCCCTCTTAGTAAACGTTGCTGTTTGGGTCTTTGCTGCATTGAACTGGACCAAATTTCGGTCGCCACAAGTTTGAACTTTCTCCAGGTCTTGATTAATTGCTGTAATCTGCTCCTGTCTGCGGTGATTAGTCTCAGTCGCTGGTAAGGGTTTTTCTGATCTAAAGTGGCAGACAAGGGTACTGTCATCTGCACAACTGTAAACAGGATTATTCGTTTCGATCAGCAGGTCATTAATATAGATGAGGAACAGAGTTGGTGAAAGTATTGCGCCCTGAGGCACGCCCGCGTTGATGGTGAATGTGTCCGAGATGTGTCCATCGACTGCAACGTGTAGGGATCGGTTCTTAAGGAAACTGGCCAGCCAGCTGCAGAGAGAGGCGGGCAGTCCCAAGGACGGCAGTTTGTTGAGCAGTCCGTCATGCCAAACTCTGTCGAATGCCTTTGAAATATCCAACGCAATCGCTCGAGACTCTCCGTAGTTTTCAATAGCCCTACTCCATATATGAGTGACATAGGCCAATATATCTCCTCTCGATCTCTCTTTGCGAAAGCCGTATTGATTATCGCTGATTATTCTGTTGTTCTCGAGGTATTTGAGTAGTTGCTGGTTGACTACATGTTCCATGACTTTGGAGATTATTGGAAGCAAGGCAATTGGGCGATAGTTTGAGGGCGTGGTTTTCTTGCCTTTTTTTGGAACAGGTTGCACTCGAGCGACTTTCCAAGAAGATGGGTAAATCCCTTTTCCGTAAGACAGAGAAAAAAGCCTGAAAAAAACGGGTGTTAGTTCGTTGGCGCAGTTCTTTAACACGATGGCAGGTATTCCGTCCGGTCCTGATGCCTTTTGCGTATCTAGATTTTTAAGGATTTTACGAATATCACGGTGATGAAATTTGACTTCTGCCATGGTAGTGTTGATGTTCGATAAGGTGGGGAGAGTCTTGCCTTGGGGGACGTCTAAGGTAGAGTGCGAAGAAAACATTTTGGCGAGCATGTTTGCTTTTTCCCTGGCTGTAGTCGCCGTGATGCCACGTTCGTCCGTCAAAGGTGGGAGAGACGTTTTTGTAAAGTTGTTACTTACTGCCTTTGCTACCGACCAGAAATTCCTGGAGCCACTGGGGCATTGTAAAAGTTTATTCCTGATCCTTTGATTGTGTTTGTTCTTAGTTTCGTCGATAACACGCTTGCATTCGTTTCTCGCTTCGACAAAATAATTGCGATTTTCAGCGGTCTGATTTTGCTGCCAGTACTTGTAGGCTTGCTGTTTCCTACCCACAGCTCTTTCGCATCTTTTGTCGAACCAGGGCTTTCCTTTTGATGGTAACTTGATGGAATTTGGGATGTATGCTTCCATTCCTGAGGAGATTACTTGCGTGATCTTTTCGCAGCAGACTGACGGGTCGTCAGCGCCAAAGCAGACGTCGAGCCAAGGAAAATCTAGATAGAACTCCCTCAGATCGTCCCAGTTTGCAGAATTGTAATGCCAGATTTTGCGAGGCAATGGTGGATCCTTCTGTATGAGTGGCAAATCACAAACCGTTGTAATAAGTTTGTGGTCGGAAGTACCTAATGGCGGACCAACTGTAACTGTGTAGTGGTCAGGATTGGTGGTTAGAAAAAGATCCAGGAGGGCGGCGAATTCGCCCCTCTCTGAGATTCGAGTTGGTTCGTCTACAATTTGAGTAAGCCCGCAGCTGATGGCGAATGCTTCAGCCTCTCTACCTTCGTTGTCGGTCTTGTTGTGATGTTTGAGCCAGTTGGTGTTGTGGGCATTGAAGTCTCCCAGAACGATTATTTCTGAACTGGGGTGATCAACCTGTATTGAGTCAAAAGTGGTAGCTAGTGTTGAAAAAAAGCTTTGGTAGGCTCTATCGCTCGGAGGGCGATAGAGACAACATATAAACTTGGTTAATCCCTTGGCGGTGAACTTGAGCCACATGACGTCAAGGTTGTTCGGTTCGAGTGTTTCCTCTCGGTGGCATGAAAGGTCGCTTCGGACAAAAAGGCATATTCCGAACTTATGTCTAAATCGGGTATGTAAGTCGTAACCAGGATAAGGGTAGTTCACTGTTGTTGTTGTAGAACATACTTGTGTTTCTGTAAGGGCTAGTATGTGTGGTCTAGTTGCCTGTAGATGTTGGTGTACCGAATTTATGTTTGTATTTAGGTCTCTTATGTTGCAGAAATCAATTCTAAATTGGTTCAGTATCTTTGCTGTCTGTGAAATGCGGAATGAAGGGCTCCCAGGGCCACCCAGCGCCCGGAGATCCGAATGGCCGGGGAGTTTACCTCCGGAATATTTTGATCCTGGAAGCACCATCATGTCCATATTATTATATTCCTATTGTGGAACCCGGAACCACCAGCGCGGAAACGGAACGTGATTCGGGAAAACCACTTAGCGCCTCCCAGTTCTGGTGGGGTGGTCTTTCACCGGACGATGCGAGTAGGCGTATGCATCTACCACCTAGGGCCGCTTCCACTGGATGCATCGGCCTCAGATTATTTCCTTTGGTGGTCCCTAGTCTGACAGGGGTAAAAATAGGGTTTGTTGGGTCACTCCCTAGTGATCAGCTCCAGACTTTGTAGTTAATTAATGAAATTTAAATAAAAATATGACGTATTTTATCCTTACGGTAGTACTATAAATTTTCAATTTCAATACTACAACCACAATGATTAAGTAATAATCGTATTTTTTTAATCTCAAATATATTTGAATTGTATTTTTATAAGCAATATATCGTTATTTGCTAATAAATCTTGACCGCACCTCGTAACATTGTCACGCAACGATTTATATTGCGTGTATTTTGGGTTGCCTGCTTATAGCAACGACAAGACTTATTACCAGGACAGCTCACAATAAATTCGATATCGTTGCTTGAGTAACTACCACGCAAAGTGATTATTTTGCCTGTCAAAATGTAAAAATCGAACTCGGTTCATCGAAAAATCCCCGATTTTTTCGAGAGGTCTCTGGATATTTAAATACTGCGAATATTTTTCAGATTTTCAAATAATTGCAGTGGAGTAGTGGAGACAAAATAACTGAACTATCGCTTTCGGATTAGGAGAAAGAGCAAACATATAGTATTTCTCTTTCTCTCTGGCTTTGCGCCTCTTTTTCTAATGGCCGATAATAAACAGAGTCAGAAATAATGATGCAACCCAGATTCATAATTAAAAGATATGCACGGTTCTCCTTTTCTCCATCGGCGAACTACCGATTTAGCGTTACCAATAGTTAATTATAATTATTATTGTGCATTCAAGGGTAAAAATAGATGGGTAACTCACTAATTATAAGGTAAACATATTTATGTTATGCATGAACATATTACTTAAGTATCTATGTATTGCTCCGCAGAATCTGTTTTTTTACTTTGCTACCAAACTATTGGTAACACTGCTAGAGATGGCAATATCGATCAGGATTATCGACACATCGATGCCGCGATGTATCGAATGATTAACATCGATGTTGTAAAACATATGTTGGAACGGAACTTGTAACGATCAAATACACTGAAAAAAAAAAAGTTAAAAATAAGCAAGATTCAATCAACTGAATGGGTGTGAAAAAAATAAGTGAATGAATAAATGGGGTTCTCAGCTAATATGGCCCTAAGTTTTCTCTTATAGAGATGGAGAGTCGAGATGTCCTTAATATTTGAAAGTAAGTGGTTATGAATTACAAGGAAGTGATCTCGGTCAACCGAAAACCAAGAACTAAAAGTCTTGTTGTGTAATGATTAATGGCCCCGCACTTGGGGAATTCATTACAAACAGATTTAAAAATGTATAAATTAATCACGATAAGAATTTGTTCTGTTTTAAAGGTTTCGAGATAGGAGGCTCCAAACTGTAAGCGGTACATAGTCCTTGGGTTATCAGAACTTTATTTATATTGATAGAATTACCCTAGGCCAACAGTCGACGAGACGAGACAGATTGAATGGTAGCATAATAAAAGTTTGCCTTGAATTTGCTTTAGTATTTGAACCGAATACAGGCCAAAAAACTACTCTTCTTGAATGATCATGACATCTTCGCTTATTCTTAACAAAGTTAGATCATGTATTCTTCGGCCTGATGCCAACAGCTATAAGCCATCTTCATTCGTTTTATCTGATTTCATCCAGACTAGATGATTTACATCCCAGATAGTCTTTTTGTCGGAGATCGGTTTACTGATTCCAGTAGCTTTTATGAGATGAGATGGATCCGCTATATTTTCCATCCACCAACAACATTCTAGTAGCACTTCGTTTGAAATCTTGAACTTCAAGCTTGGCTCTTTCTCGGGATGCGATCGACTTTCTCGAAGTAAACTTCTTGTGTTCAGCCTTTGAGGGCGTAAAATCTCTGCATCTTGGTTGGCCAAAAGAAAATCGTCAAGTTAGACCACAACTCTTAGACCCTTTTTGCGAAGGCATCCTGCTATCCAGTTGGCAATCCGAGCAAATTCTAGAGGGGCAGTCAAAAGGCCGAAAGGAACAGGTCATCTGTAAAACGTCTCCTTGGTAAATCATTGATAAAAATCTTCGATATCTTTCCTTGACCGGGATATGAAAACAGGCCTGAGATATATCTATCTTGGTCATAAAGTTTATAAGCCGAAAACTTTTTGGATTGACCAAAAAGTTCCTTCTCACCAGTTTGTTGCATTTCTCCCTCTCCAGCTTTTTAGTGTGACCCCTTAACGGCCGCGACGTACTTAGGGGTTGCTGCAAGAGTAATATCCAGAGGTCCACTTAAAGGTCTCCACGGGATCTTCGCTCCCTAAGTGATGTTAGATGCAGATGTCGTAGTCTGTCTTTATACTCCATAGTCCTTAGGGTTAGAGGTATTTTAGTCACCTTTCCTTGTACCCTCTCCAGTTGCTCGATGGCCTTCATATAATATGGGTTCTACACAGTATAGGCAAATTCCAGCTTTAGTAGAATATAGTTTTTGTAGATTTTTAGTACCATTTCTTCAGGCAAGTCCTGGAATGTTTTTTGGACTAAGTGTATTAAAGTATTTGCCTTCTTCACCACACTACTGATGTGAGGTTCCCACTTAAGATCCCCGGATATTTTTACCCCAAGATCTTCATGGGTGTTTACAGATTTTAATGTGTGTTCATATATTATATAGTCTATTTGAGGATTTCCCGTTCCCATATGCAGAACATCACACTTGTTAGAGTTGAGGGGAAGTAACCACTGTTTAGACCAAACACTTATTTTCTGCAGATCATTCTCCAATGTAGTAGATAGACTTCCATACATTTTGGTATCATCCGCATATAAGAGGAAGTTAGAGGTGACAAGTGGTGGTAAATCGCTGGTATACAAGAGGAACAACAATGGTCCGAGCATGGAGCCATGTAACCGTATACATTGGAGAGAGTTTACCATTTATGCGCACACAGTAGTCTCCTTATCCAGGACAAGAGATGCCCCTCACGGCGAGGGGTTCAAGTTTATTCAATAGTTTTTTTGTGGGGTACTTTATCAAACATCTTCTGGTAATCGAGGTATACAATATCAGTAGGTTCATGATCATCGAAACATGTTAACCAGTGATTCACTGCAGTCAGGAGGTTGGTTGTAACTGATCTTCTAGGTAGGAACCCCTGCCAACTCTCTGGTATGATGCTGTGGTATACCATGAACTCTGTACAGGGTGGCTCGAATTCGTGTCTATGAAACACCAAATTTATCAGTTTTGCTTTGTGTTTTCGTCCTTCCTTTAAAATTTTAGTAACGGATACTTCTGCAAGGTCGCTAAAAGTAATCAAAGAAACAGCAACTAATTCTTGCACAGATACAATTCCGTCAATAATAATTGAATCTACGGCGGGACATTCGGTTATGTTTGGTGCAAAACTTTCTATTTTTCTTGCTAAATCAGATTTTGCCGTCTTCCTCATCGTATCATCCTCGTAAAATAAAGATAGTGGTACCAATGTTAATTCGTGCGTTAGTATATCTGACAGGTCTAGCTCTTGAAAGCATGACAAAGCTAGTCCGTGCCAAAACCTAATGCGCGTATAAGTGCTGAAACATACATTGCGTTTTAGCGGGAGCGTTTTAAAGGGTCCTGTTTGGCGGCAACATGTTATCGCCGCGTTCTGTCGCTGCGTCTTGATCGCACATGTGTAGACTGTTCGATTTAAAATTATAGGTTGTTCTCATCCCGCCAAACAGGACCCCTTAAAACGCTCCCGATAAAACGCAATGTATGTTTCAGCTCTTAAGCCTCTTTCAGACGATACGGAATTTAGCCGGTCCGGTTTATTGTCGTCCAGTAGTGCATTAAACTAATTGTCACAAGGTTTTAATTCACCACTCACGTTTAAACCAATAGAACCGGACTGGCTAAAATCCGTATCGTCTGAAAGAGGCCTTAGTTTGGCGTCGCCGCCCGTCCGGGCGCCCGGCTCTGCAGTCACCGCGCCTGAATAACAATAATTATTTGAAAAACTATACATGATAATTGATTGCGGTTTATTTTAAAAACTTCTTTGTAGTTTTAACTAAAACTTTTACGCTGGTGACACCTAGAAAATGTTACAAATAAAAAGTTTTTCGCTGGTCGAAAAGCAGCTTATTCAAAATATAAACATTCAAGTTTATATACCATTTAAAAGAAATAAGAACAAAATCCAATAAAAATAATATGACTGTGGTCTTTGCTTAAATGTTATTTATCCTCTCAAGAAAAATTATTTTATTATACAGAGTATTTTCAGAGTTATGAGGTGTTATGTATAAAAAAGTGGGAAAATTGTTTTATTAAAATTTTTGACTTTTTTAGCTATAAAAAAAGTGTGAACCAATAAAAAAAGTTGTAATCACCCATTTCATATAGCCAGGAACATAGGTAAACATATTTTAATGGTCTGAACTGGTTATACCTCAAAAAAATTTTTTTGATGAAGGAAGCGATTTTTTATTTGTATTTTACTCCACTAAGAGTCCTGTCGAGAGTTCACATCTGATTGCCGGCCGGTACAGACGCGAGCAAAAAATAGTCCGATAAACGTTTATTCTTAACGTTATTAGGCTTGCTTTACTGCGGTAAATAGTAAAGGCCATTTACAGCGTATTTGCTTAACTTTTCTAGTCGCCGGGGACGTAACCCCGGCAATTTCCCCCATGGGGGACTACACGGATGATGAAGATGCAATGTCTAATATCTCAATGGAACCTAACTCCGAAAGGAAGATCTCCGAAACCTACATGAAGAAGATACGTAACCGATGCAGCAGCTATGCTGAAATCTGCGTACAGTGTCGCCTGTTCGCAGAGAGCCTTAAAAATCTCGACGACTTAAGCAATAATGATGCCTGCAAATTATTAACCAAGATTAGACAACATTTTAGGGATACCCACCCTACAGGAATCAAACGCAACGCAACCGTAACAGCTAAAATCGACACAGGGAAGAAGAAAGCCAGTCCCACAAGCATACAAAACGCCGACACGGCCAAAAAGATCAAAGTCACCTTTGATCCTGTTGCCCTGATACCAGGTGGCGAGAAGAACCCATTTAAAGTACTTTTCAAGCAAATTCCCTTCAAACGGAATTTTAGGGTGAATGTGCTTGACATGAGCCAACCCCCTGTGACCACCCAGAATCGGTATCTAACCCCTACAGGGGTTAGATACAGAAGAAGAGGACAATGTGAGCGTGGCTTCCACTACGGCATCCACCGGAGTGAAGCGAAAAGCTAGTAATGCCAGCAAGCCAAAAGCACCCCCTAAATCGAAACCAACCCCCGTGCCATCTATCGTCATCAAGGGTAGACCGGCTGACCATCGTCAACTCAGAGACGATCTTAAAAATATGCATATTTCACGGTACGAACTCAAGTACACGAAAAATTCCGTTATCGTGTACTGCGATAACGGTAATGATTACCATATACTCCGTCGCGCCCTAGAACAAGAGCGCACGGAGTATCATACATATGGTATCACACAGGAGAAGACAAGGGCTTTCGTGTTACGAGGCCTTGATGGAGACATCAAAACCGAAGAAATCAGAGAAGCGTTATGCGACGAATCCGCCCTAAAAACATCTATGAGATGAGAAAAACTCGCACCACGATGTATCTAGTCATCTTGGGAACGGATTTCACTATTCGTCGATTAAATCAAGAAATAAAGACACTAATGAGCGTCAGAGTAAGCTGGGAAGCTCGCCGTGCAACCAAGCCCGTACTGCAGTGCAAGCAATGCCAGCAGTTCGGGCATGCAAAATCATATTGCAATAGGAAAATTGCGTGTTCCGAATGTGCAGGACAAAACGAGATCACGCAATGCACTCAAGATCTCATTAAGTGCGTGAACTGTGGCCGATCTCATCGGTCAATAGATGAGGAATGCCCAGTTTATGTGTATAAATTGAATATCATTCAAACCAACACCAAGGCGAAACCAGCAAAACAAGTATTTCGCCCTGCGCCTCCCCCAGCTAAACCCCGCTTGGAGATAAGCGGCACCGACGAGCCAAGCAGACGGCCCACGGGGCCGCAATGGCCAACGATCCGAAGAAGAGTTCCAGCAACAATTCCCACCCCTGAGAACCAGACAGACCCAGATCCGGAAAAACCAGCAGCACCCTAGCAATGTAAAACAGGCTAATGGTACTGCTCGCGCTAATTCTAATATCCCTAACAATATACAAAGCCATGTAAATATTTCTAATGTTATGTCCGACTTGAACTATGTAGTTACAAAAAGTAACTCTCTTGTCAACCTAGAGCAATTGATTCAAGCACTTGATTTTTATGCAAATATGCTTGAATCGTGTCGAGGGGATAAGGCTTCGATTATTCAAGCCTCGATACGTTTCTTTTCGAATGAATACAATCGTTTCGATGTGTAAATGCTACATATCGCAAGTTGGAACTGCAATGGTATCAGGTCAAAACTGGGCGAGTTCCGTAATTTTATGCATACAACCAATTTTCAGATTGTGTTCCTCATAGAAACACGTTTAGATCCTAACTTTTCGTTTAAGATTAAGAACTATAACGTCGAGCGTTCTGATAGGCCTGATCGAAACGGGGGAGGAGTGGCCTGCCTCGTACATAGGTCGCTCTGCTATAAAAGGTGCTCAAACCTTAGATCTCAAATAGAACACGTCTGTATCGAGACAGAGAGTGGTCTACGTATCTGTGGCGGGTACGCGCCCCCGGATCTCCGCCTCACTGCACCTGCCCTCTTTGCTTTATTACTGCAAAACAGAGTATCCCTGTTGATAGGGGACTTAAATGCCACGCACGTCGAATGGGGCGGCGTAACCAACACCAGGGGTAGATTATTTAAGAGGATAATCGAAAATAGTCTGGAAATGTCCTATCACAGAAGTCCAAATCCTACCTATCTACGTAGTGACTCGTTCCTAGACATTGCTATTTCCCGGGGAGCGATTAGAACAACGCAACTTCAGGAAATCAATGCTTTAAACTCGGATCATCTCTCAATCAAGATTGGATTGCACTGCAGGGTCCCTGTATTGCCAAACGACACCGTCGTTTCGTACAAGAATATTGATTGGCGAGAGTTCCGAGCTAGGCCAAGCGAACTAACTATCATCCTTGAGCAAATAGTCACTGTACAGGATCTCGAGCGAGAGGTCGCAACTCTTACATCAAATATCCAGCGCATCCGTGATGCAATGTGCCCTAGGGTGGCGATTCGCCCTAGAACAGAATCCCCTCCCGCACCAATCCTTGAACTTATCACTTACAGAAACCGCTTTCGACGTAGATGGCAGAGAAACCGGACACAAATGGGATCCGCTCATATCAATGCGCTGACGGAGGAAATAAGGGTTAAAATCCAGGAGAATCGCGACCAAACATGGCTCGCGTATATTAATAGCGTGAGTAGGGAAGATGGATTGCTGTTGAAGTTAGCCAAGCGAGTCTGAGGAGGCTATACGCAAATCTCTGTCATAAAACACAGGGGTCATGGCATCATGAACGACATAGGGAAAGCGGAAGCTTTCTCGGACTACTTGGAAGACGTCTATAGCGAGGCTCCGGACACCCTACCGGACCAAAGACGCTTTAGTCACATCGTGAATGTGTTTAGACAACACAAGTACCCCATCCCTCCGGCAGTTCTTGATAAATTGAGAATCACACCGGCGGAACTCCGCAAAGCACTCTGTCATCTCCCGGGAAACAAAGCGCCCGGTCCGGACAATATTCCGAACATTATCCTGAAAAATTTTCCCAAGAAAACACTGATCCATTACATGCATATTATAAACGCGGTAATTCGACTGCAACACTTCCCCAAACCATGGAAAGTAGCGAGCGTCATATATACTTCCCGAAACCGGGAAAAGACCCGTCTTTAATTTCATCTTATAGACCAATATCCCTGCTTAACACCCTCGGGAAGGTAGCCGAAAGGCTTATCTTGCCGAGGATAAACAGGGTGGTTAAACATTTGAACAACTTACCCCCCGAACAATTCGGCTTTCGAGGCCAGCATGGCACTGTCATGCTGGCAGCGAAACTAGCCACTGACATATATGAAGGGTTCAACAATAGGCAGTCCACTGCTCTCCTATTGCTGGACATAGAAAAAGCGTTTGACAGGGTATGGCACGATGGGCTGCTCTATAAACTGCTGGTAATTTACAGCATGCCGCTGTATATGGTGGCGCTCATCGAGTCATATCTTGCCGGACGTACTTTCTCTTCCAGAATTGGCAGACAATCTTCTAGGAACAGAAGACTGTTAGCAGGGATGCCACAGGGTACCGTATGGTCGCAGCTACCATTCAATCTTTTTATAGCAGACATCCCGTCTCATCCCAACACCTGTAAAGCCCTGTTCGCTGACGACACAGCGATTTATTCCCGGAATTCTATAGCCGAAGTAGCGAAATCAAATATAAATGAGCATATGGACATCTTGATTCCATACTATAATAAGTGGAAGATTAATCTTAATCCCACAAAAACGGAATTAATTATTATTTCTCGCAAAAGAAAGGACAGTGCAGCTACCCTTTTATTAATAGGCAACACTGCCATCCACTCTAAAAACAAGGTAAAGTATCTCGGCCTAATCTTCGACAGCAAATTAAACTTCAGTAAGCACATTGAAGCTTTCGTAGGGAGGAACAAGGGTATAAAGAAGGGACTGGGACTCCTGATAGCAGGAAGATTATATTTAATCCCTGCAAACAAGCTTGTACTATATCGTGCAGTCATAAGACCAGCCCTGATGTGGTGTTTGGTGGCAAAGTGCCATGAAAAGAAGTTGCAAGTACTTTAAAATAGTTACTTAAGGGCAGCTTTCTCTCTAACCCTACGGGATCGAGTCAGAAACGAAGACCTGCATGCGTGGGCTAGAATCGAAACGGTCGATGAATATATCGATAACCACGCATGTAGGTTTTTCGAAAGACAGATCCGAGGATCGGCATTAACAACGCACATTGCCGACACTAGATACAACCCTGCACGCCGTACACCTTACGGTACCATATATCGGGAAACCACGTTATTCTATAAGCAACTTATGCCGCCATGACTCTAGTCCCTTCAGGGATAGAGCCAATACATCAAACCACCCTGATTTGTACTGCTTTTAACTTTCAAAAGCAATCTCCTGAAAATTAAAAAGTCCGATGTACCAGGAGCACAGAAGCCGACCAGCGGGAAACCGCGGCCCACCAGCCAGCTACCCCTGTTCGAACATGGGGGCGTGGCTTGCTTGACGACTTTTTCGGCCTGTAAATGCGCAACCACCGCCGCCGCCGCATTTAGCTCACTTAATTTCTGCCTACGGAAGCGTCCCTGTCTTCGCAGTCGACACCGCGGGGGCTCGAACAGCGCGCCTTGATACCACTGCATCCTTACAGGAATCGACTTAACTAAGTCTTCACTTGTAAATAGTCTATGTTAGCTTTAATTATTGTTGTACAGTGTGATGTCTTTTTAACTATGAACCCCTGCTCTCGAAGAGCTCTTAAGCAGGGTTTTTTTTTATCAATTTTCCCTGCATTTTCGCCAGGTAATAATATTACTTACAGAAGACTGTACAGCTTCTCTCTTAGCTTTCGCTAATCACTTTATCGGTAACGACTTTGACGGGGTAACCCAAGTAAAGATCACAATAAAGCAGTACCACGAACCCTAGACCTAAGTAGGTGTTAAAATCAGCCCCCCATACGGGTGCCTATCTGTTGGCCACGGTGCTGATGTAATAGCTCCAGGCGAAACAACAGTTATAGTTTTAGTATTAGGTTACTTTACTGGCATACTTATTCTAGGTTTAGTAGATTCATGATGTTAATATTGAAATAAATAAATGATGATGATGATGAGAGTCCTGTCGTCCACTTTTCTGTAGTCTTCGGTTGATGACAGTTGTGTCAGTTTATGTTCTGCAGTGTGCCTTGTACTTCGTAAGCATTTTAAATCCTTTCTGTTGGTTGATGATATGCCTCATGACTATCCACTCAGAAACAATTTTGACATAAAACTGCCACTGCTAAAAGTTCCTATATTATGCCTTTAAAAATATACAATCATCTGCTCATTGAACTAAACAGAACTGAAAATTTAAAATCTTTTAAACGAACACTGTTGGATTTACTTTGTAAAAACCCAATTTACAATTTGAATGAGTTATTTTCCAACAACTTTTTTCAATCAGGAATGCTTTCATCTGTTAACCTTTTAGTTTCATCTGTTAACCTTTTAGTTTGATATGTAGCAATTGTTTGTAAGTTTTTTTTTGTTTTATATATTTCTTTTTATCTTTTTCTTTTGTTTTCTAGCTGTACTTATTGTATTTTTTTTAATTTTACTTAGATTTAAGCATTTTAATTAGTAAAACCATGTATTGAATTTTTTGAAATCTCCACTTTGTGATCTGTTTGTGAATGAATGAGTAAATAAATAAATTAATTTAATTTGACAACTGTCGAACCGTAAGTAACATAAAGACAAAAATGATAATGATATTCAGATGAGACTAAGTCATGTGATGAGCAAATAACCGTAGAAACGACGTCATTCCTTTCTTACGAGCTAAAATTTTAACATGACGCAGTCACATCTGAATATCTTTGAACTTACCTTTGTGTGTCCATAATGGATGTTGTTAGCGTTTAGCCAAACATCAAACGAATTTCTTTCATAAGTATTTTGTGTTTTTTTTCTCAATTTTTTTTTCTGTGCCCCAAGTCATTAACTTTATTAAAATATACATCTTTTTCCTTAATATTTTTTCTACCTATTTTTTGTTACGATTACATCTTATACGAATTAATTTTCGTGATTCTTTTTTTAAGGGCCTTTGCTTACGCATTTTTTTCTTTTCTTACCAACTTGCCTTAAAAATGTATACATTACGTTTAAGGTTTTGTACAATTTTACATGCCAAAAATCCAGATTATGTAAACAATATAAGAGTGTGAATTGGTTATACGTGGGCGTATACCACCATCTAATGGTTTCAAACCGTAATTCGCCCCTAATACGGATTTTTGGCTTACACAGCTCAAAATATGGGAAAGCATTTACGCAACATTAGCACCTTAATAAGCCACTTGGGTGATGGACTCTCCGAGGCCACTCAGGTCTAAGCGAACATTCGATGTTTTTGGCTGCGCTTGAGTGACCTCGAAGAGCCCATTACCCAAGTGACGTAATGAATGCTAACGCTGTTATAAGCTAGAAATGGAAGAAGGAAATAATAATAATAATAAGTTGATTATATAAACTAAAACACTAAGAATGCGTACGATTCCGAAAAATAACTTTGAAGCGTATTATATTCTGTACAAGGCAAAATTAAAGTATGAATAACTGGATTTATAAATTAAAGTTGAAAATGTTGTCAGAAATATGTCTGAGATTTAAAACATTATTTTCTAGCCAGTCAAAACATGAACATTACGTCCCACCATCTTATATGACCTATTCAACAAAATTCCTTCCTTTCCAAGGAACACAAAGAACTACTTCCAATTAAAATGTTTCAGTTAGTATTGCTAGCTTTACATGTTACCTCTCGAGGCCAATGCAGTGATAGTCCAGTATAAAAATATAGGGAAAATGAATTTATAATAATATACCACCTTAAAGAAGTATAAAACAACTTCAATTCTGTCACTGCCAGAGTTATTTTAGGAATTCATAATACGAATTATGATCGGCTTATATCAACAACAGTTACAATTTTACCTTATGTACAACAGCACTTAACGATCAATACTAACTAGGAAAATAATGTTCGTCGAACGGTGCGTTCGAAGGTATCCAAAATAACTATCGACGCCACGAGCGGTCTTCTTCGTCTTCCTCCTCGTCGTCTTGGAGAAGGGCCTCCTCAGTCTCTGGACACAGCTGGAAACGAAACGTATGAGTAAATACAGAATTAAAGCATGAGTTACAGCCTTTTTGCTTTAGGTAATGAAATTAAGGGCCATCATTGCCATTTAAATTATTTTTTTTTATGGAATCAGGGCAAAATATAGTAATAAAATCGTATGACTGTAATTATGCTTTTAACGTGATTGGACGTTTTTGGCCAGCAAAATTTTTTTACTAAGTTACTAACAAATTTTAAGGTAGGATTCACGTTGATTTATTATTGCTTTATTTTTCTTTTGGAGGAACCTCTAGGCACAAAGCATGGACTTGCAACAGTGTAGAAAATAAGTTGATCCCTAAGAAGAGAACAGTTATTTTTAAATAAGAAAAAACTTTAGGCCAATTTTCGGTTGCAGTTCAAGGAGCAAAAGTTCAAAAAACATAGGCAATTTACACCCAATGTCTATAGCTAAATTGCTGTTTGGGCTCAAAATAAAGGATCTAAAAGAGCCAGTGAGAAAACAAAAACAAAATTATTGTCAAATTTAGCACCTTTTCCAATTATGAAAATTAAACTAAAGCCTGGTTTACTAAGGGTTTAACTATTTCTTCAACTCAATGCGCCCACAATTATCTCTGATGATAATGCGGCGGATGCGGCTATTGTCACTAATGTCACAAAAATAAAGAGCCAAGAAAAAACTGGTCCAAAAGATTTTCTGGAAGATGACATGGATGACTGAAAAAGAGTAACAATAAGGGGCTGCAGCAATGAAGATACAACGATCAAAACGGCGCAAAAAATATCAGTCATCTTTCTGTCGGGTCTTGCACCCCAGACTAGAGAACTTTACCTATCCAAAAACAACCTGAAGGATGCAGCTGCACAAAGATGAAAACCAAAAAAGATAAACAATATAGCTCTTTTAGATTAGCCGTACCATATCATGATCGAGAACTATACTTAACATCAGAACTGTGGCCAAAAGGTACAATTATTGTCAACCATTTTCTCAATCTCCAACGCTTGATAGGGGTTAAACACCAGAGAAGATCTGTCCAGAGCAACATGGACCATCAAGATGATTAAGGATTTTACATATTAATGTCCGATCATTAAAAAATAAAATACCTCAACTGGAAACATTCGCTATAGAAATATTGATCTAATTTATATCACAGAGCACTGGATGGTACAGGGTGTTCACCCATAATGTCTCCCCCTTTTAACTTTGTTAATTTTTAAGCTACAAAAAAAATAAAAAATAAAATTGTAGAGTTTTTAATGTAGCTTTTGCACACGTAAATGAAAAAACAAAAAATTGTATAGTACACAGGGTAGATCAAAAAGAAACATTTTTTTAAATCTAGCCCCCATTTTTTATTCGATTTTTCGATTCTACGTGAAATTCTAAGGACTTTTAATGCCTATTCCTAATACTTTAGGAGTTATTGACAGTTGAAGTCGCTATTTTGTTTGTTCTTTTATTTTTTTATGGCAACAGCCACCTAAGAATATAACTTTTTGTTTAGCTTTTGAAGTCATTGAGGTATAAATATTGAGTTTTCTCAATTCGACCTCATTGCTTCGAGTAGTGCTTTTGTATCTTTTGTTTTAAAAATGATTAAAGAATTATTAATATAATTAAACAATATCGACTTCAACTGTCAATAACTCCTAAAGTATTAGGAATAGGCATATATGTAGTGTATTACAATAAAAATCCTTAGAATTTTAAGTAGAATCGAAAAATCGAATAAAAAATGGGAGCTACACTGTATACTATACAATTTTTTGTTTTTTCCTTTACGTGTGCAAAAACTACATTAAAAAGCCTACAAATTTGTTTTTTATTTTTTTGTAGCTTAAAAATTAACAAAGTTAAAGGGGGGGGGCATTATCATTATTAGGATTTTTTGTAAGGTCTCAATTTCCTGGAGGAGGCATATGCTGCTGGTTAAAACTAATCTAGGACCTAGTTTTAGGAATGTACTGATGTACTGGTAAATTTTAATATTGAAAAATGTGTAGTGGTGTCTTTTTTCAAAATTTTAAGCTTTATATCTTAATGATATATAGACCCCCTCGGGTTGTTTTAACGCCTTCTTGGACTCCTTGGAGGGTATGATGGCGTCTCTTGGTCCAGACAAGACTGTTGTAGTGGCGGGGGATTTCAATGTGCACTTTGGTGCGAATCAGGCAAACGCCCAGCTTCTGAAGGACACCTTAAATGATTTTGGTTTGCACAAGACTATTCTTGAAGCAACAAGTCAAGATGCTTGTCTGGATAACATCTTTGTCACTATAACGTGACATTTTGGGTTCGGAGATTGTAGACTTGGATCTGTCTGATCACAAGGGGCAAATCGAGGACTTTCTGGTTTCTGTTGACAAAGGTAAGGTTGTTCAAGCACAAAAGGTTTGTAGACCAATAACCTACAAGGGCTTATTTATTTTTCGTGATACGTCTTGGAATTTTGTTGAAAATTAACATATGTCTGGAAATGATACATTTACCAAATTTATGACTATTTTTGGAGGAAGCATTTTTGGAGTCTTTTCCGGAGAAGTGCTATTTTGTAAGGTCAGATCAGTCGAATAACATAAAATGGTTTACGGAGACTGAGAGCGGCGAGGGACCACTTGAGGTTTTCTGGTGAGATATGCAAGCAGTACAATACTGTGAATAACCAAAGGTATTATACTGAATTTAAATGGTCAGAACTATGTAAAGCCAACATTTTAGATAATGATAATATAATAAAGTCCTCAAATAAACAAATTATAAACAACAATAGAAATAATAAAAACAAGATTAATGTTAACAACAAAGTTTTTAACGTAAATGATTTTAATAGTTTTTTTTAAGCGTAGCACAAAACTTCTAGATCAAATACCGGCCTCTAATTTAAATCCTATAAATAATCTTGTCAACCTGAATATATTGAAACAGTTTTCACTTAAGAAAGGGAGTTTTGTTCAGGTCCTGGACATCATTGATGACTTAAAAAAATAATAATAGCTGTGATACTTTTGGCTTTAATGTTAAGCTGATTAAATGCATTAAAAATCAGATTGTTGTTCCCTTAACACTGCTTATAAATGAGTGTTTCACGCATAGTGTTTTTCCACATGTTCTTAAGGTTGCTATTGTGGTCCCACTATTTAAAAAAGGCGATCAGGACACTATCCCGAGAACTATCGCCCAATATCTCTTCTTCCCGTAGTGTCCAAGGTCATGGAAAAATGTATGTCAGCACAGATGATATTTTTTTTTTAAAATAATGGCTAATACGAGACAGCTTGTATTTTTACGTGAAATTTGGTATTCGGACAGTAGGAGTTTATATCATAAACTGATAGTCAATTGAAACGATAAATCTAGTGCTTCTTACAAAACGCCAATCAATTAAAACGATACCTAAATAAAATTTTCATATAAACTGCAGGTCAATTGGGAGAGTAATTCTAATTTACGCATAAATTATTGGTCATTTGGGCTGGTTAATTGAGTTTTGTTGATGAACTCTTGTTAATTCAAACAAAATTTTGCACATAAATTGCTGGCCAATTGAAATGATAAATTAACTTCATTGATTACTACAATTGACCAGCAGATTATATAAAATGTTAATTTATCGTTTCAATTGGCCAGCAATTTATATGTAAAATTTCGTTTGAATTAACAAGTTTATCAGCAAAATTCAATTAAACATTGCAGATAACCAATAATTTATACGTAAATTAGATTTGCTCTCTTTGCCCTGCAGTTTATAAGACAATTTTGTTGTCAATTTGTAAGAAACACTATTTTATATAAGTATCGTTTCAATTGACTGGCTGTTTGTAAGAAGCACTAGATTTATCGTTTGAATCGACTATCAGTTTATGAGAAGAATCAATTGTTCGTTTTGATTTACCAACAGTTTATATTGTCACAAGTAGCTTAGGGGGTAGCGCGTTTATTTAAAGAATAACTTCTCAGAGAAGAGCCTCGTCGCGATTAGTACAATGACGGGGTCTCAATGCTTCCTTCAATCTACCACTGGATGTTCTACTCGTGAGGACACGCCTTATTTAGCGTGCCGGGGGGTAACTGAGGTAGACCGGGATCGCGTTACGTGGGGTAAGAAGAGATGATAAAGTAAGCACGTTTAGTTTATAACAATAACAATGTATTAACGATAAAACTTTAACAATAATTATTGGTCAGAAAAAATGAGATTCTATTATACCCGATTACTACGGTGCGCATGTTTTCTCGATTTGAGGTACTGTTTATAGGTCTTTGTTTACTGTCTTATAATTTATAGTTTTTCTTAAGAGTTGGGTTTTATTTAAGAGTACTAAGAGATTTCACTAAACTTTTTAACTGACTATTTAGACACTTGTCTTTCTCAACACTCTGACAAACTTATTGTTAAGACTTTACTATGGAGATTGTGCAACCCCTGGTCCTAGCAGTCATCAAATGACTAACCGGTGCCAGGTTTGGTAGGAAAGGAATGGAACATAAAGCAGTCGTATGGCTAACTTTAGGAGCGGATAAAACCCAGAAGGCAGTCGTCAAGTGACTAACCTTGGGAGCTGGAGGTGAGACCAAAGTCTGCCGAACTGAGGGTGCGGTAGAGTATTTATATAAAACAAAGTGATGATCATTGCATGCATAAGGTTCAAAGTCGCTCCCGTTGATTGCTCGCGTTGTTTACAGTTTGCCTTTAATATTTATATAACAATCTCCAAGTTCAAGTTCAAACTTGCGACAGGGTGATATTTGTTTAGTAGCTTATGCATTTTAGTAGATTACACGTTCCCCCGCCCTCTAAAATGTTGGTCCCCAACATTAATGCGACCGCTATAGCTCAAAAAAAAAGAAAGACCTCAATTCGAAAAAACTTGCCTTATATTGTAAATAAAATTTTTTGAATTATGTTAGTTTTATTGACCAATAATAAGATTTAACTGCGCGAAATAATACTGGCGCGTGTTTTGAATTTTTTAATTATAATTTAATTGTTTTTTCTCTCTAACAACGCCTCCACCACGTGTCACGAGTAGCTTAGGGGGTAGCGCGTTATTTGAGAGCGAGAGGTACTATTTATAAAGTTCTTTGTTAATTGTATTATAATTTATAGTTTTTCTTAAGGATTGGGTTTTATTTAAGAGCACTAAGAGATTTCACTAAACTTTTTAACTGACTATTTAGACACTTGTCTTTCTCAACACTCTGACAAACTTCTTGTCAAGACTTTACTATGGAGGTTGTGCAACCCCTGGCCCTAGCAGTCGTCAAGTGACTAACCGGTACCAGGTTGGGTAGGAAAGGAATGGAACCTAAAGCAGTCGTATGACTAATTTTAGGAGCGGATAGAACCCAGGAGGCAGTCGTCAAGTGACTAACCTTGGGAGCTGGAGGTGAGACTAAGTCTGCCGAACTGAAGGTTCGGTAGCGTATTTATATAAAACAAAGTGATGATCATTGCATGCATAAGGTTCAAAGTCGCTCCCGTTGATTGCTTGAGTTGTTTATAGTTTGTCTTTAATGTTTATATAACAATCTCCAAGTTCAAGTTCAAACTTGCGACAGGGTGATATTTGTTTAGTAGCTTATGCTTTTTAGTAGATTACAATATCAAAATGTGCAGTCTGTCGGAAATCGTACTGAGGCTCTTCAAGATCTTGTAGCAAAACATCACTGACTGCCTCTATGCATTGGTGAGTATTGGAAATCAGCAAGCTTCTGAACTATCAGTTGTGTGGCTATGAACTCGCAGTTTCTTTCTGCAGAGACGAGGGACAACATAAAGGTACGGCCATAAGACTATCAGTGGAGTGTGAGAGCTGATCTCATCTCTTTTTCAGAGGTCTTTAAATTTGGATGTGCAGCAGTCGACGTCATTGTAGGTAATGGTAAAATTACTGTTTTGTGTGTAGAAACTGATGATCAGTTGTTAAGGCTGAATCATGATCTATAATGTACACTTGAGGCACAGACTCACCAGTTTAAGGCTTATTTGCATGAAAAGGATATTATCATCAATGATCTGCAGGATACAATAGACTGATCTTAATGCAGCTCAAAAGTGTGCACGTAAGCAACGTACACGTTCATTGGATTTTGACGTTGAAGTTTTGGAACATGAAAGAAAATTTGTTGATGCTTTGAATAATAAAAGAAAAGAACTGCTACAGATTTCTAAAGAACTGAATCAGCTTAGAATTGATGACAAGGCACTAATGGGTAAGTTTCAAAGCCAGAAAGAGGAAATAGTTAAGCGAGAATGTGATATTCGCGAACTGACTAACATTAATCGCAATATGATCACCTCAATTCGAGTACTTGAAATTGAGATGTTAAGATCAGAGTTATCCAAACTTAGAAATACACATCATGAAGTTCAAGATGATGTGATATTGTTTGATGGGCCTGATCATGATCCATCTATGGCTGCAACAACAAACAAGGCCAAACGATCGGAGGACGAGCATTCAAGACCTGTGAAAACTGTAGAGGAAAAAACTATCCAAAAAAGAACGACATTGCGTTTGTAACTGATGACTGTGGTAGAAATATGTATAAATACTTGGAAAACTTTTCTATTCAAATCATGTGTAAACCATTTGCAGGTTTTGATGACGTAGTTCGAAGCATCAATTCTTTTATAAAAGATTTTACAAAATCGGATTTTGTAGTGGTTTTAGCTGGGTTGAACAATGCAGATGTTTCAAATAGAACCATATCTGCATTTACCAATCTTATTGTTTGTAATCTGCCCATCAATAGATATTTAGAAAATATTAGCAATGGGTTTTATTTAATAAATAGTAAAGTTTTTCATTGTGTGTCAAGATTATGTTTTTATTCAAATAATATAGGATTTGTTGATTTACAGGATAGATTTAGGGCTATGTGTTATGATAGGAATAGTATTTATTTCAATCACAAAGATAGATGGCAGTTGGCAGAATTACTTTATAAACAAGTTGCTAACTTTTGTCACTGTGACAAATCCAAAACCCTCACTTATGTGGAAACTACAGACCTTTGCAGTGTTTTTTTGGAGTGTTCGGACAATGCAAGTGATGGCTCTGGATTTGTGTCTCCAGAAGCTGATGATCATTCGAATTTAGCTTTTTTATAAAAACTTGACCATCAGCCCCTACCACCCATGACACTCTAGGTAAAGTATCTTTTTTAGTGTTGAATATTCAATCAAGCCGCAATAAGACAGATGAATTGACTGTGTTTCTTGAATACCATACTCAACCTGATTTGTTGTGTATAGCAGAACACTGGTTGCGGGTTGATGAACCATTATTTATCCCTCATTACTCAGAAATATCCTGTTTTCGCAGATCTGTTACAAAGGGAGGGGGTACAGCATTATTTATGCGCGAAGATCTACATGAATACTTGAACTTTAATGAAGTGGCCTCTGAGGGTGAATTTGATTGTTCTCTTATGTATGATGGGACACTTAATACTTTTGTCTTATGCATATATCGACCTAGTTCTAGTTGTAATATTTGTGGCTTTTTGAGTGCTCTGGAGGCTCACCCGTATACATGGGACCTCTCAAAGCTGCATTGACAACATTTACACCAATTCAAATTTTACAGGGGCATATATCCCTGGATATGCATATCTCAGACCATAGAGTATAGATATTGGAATTTGAGGCCGAGCTAAGCAGTACAGGTACGAAAGTGAAGCGTCCTTTATCTCATTCTGATAATAAGAATCAATTTAAATAGTTTTGTTGTCTCTGGAAAGTTGGGAATCTGTCTTTGCAATTTCCGATTTCCTTGTGGATGAACAATGGGCCGAATTTATGAACATTCTCACATCAATCAATGTTTTCCAGAAAAGGCATATATAGAAAAGAAGAAATAATATAATGTGTTGCTTGCTGAGGCTCGTAATACCCAATATTCTAATCATATTTTAAATAGTGACAACAAATCTAAGCGTATCTGGCAAATTGTTCATGAAATCAAGGGGGGCAATAAGTCAAAAAAAAATTGTCAAGTTCCGGGAAATTCAAATATTATAATCAATGATTTCAATGGTTTGGTTTTCAATACAATTTCGAATCTAATGGGTGATGCCTCAAAAATTTCTTCAAACACCCCCAAAAAAGTGCTGATGAACTTCCTATACCCTTATGTTATATCATAAACAACTTATTTAAGCATAGCATTTTTTCCAGTGATTTGAAATTGTCACTCATACAACCTATATACAAGAAGAGAGAATTATCCTGCTGGAGAATTATCGCCCAATAAGTTTGATCTCTACTTTTTCCAAGGTTTTTGAGGCAGCAATGTGTGGTAAACTTTTAAGCTTTCTCTATCAAGACCGACTTCTCAGTGACTCCCAGCATGGATATCTGAGGGGTAGGTCTGTCGAAACCGCTGTCTAATAGTTTTATAGAAAAGATCCTAACTGCTTTGGAGGATGGTAAGTACTCCTTTGGAATGTTTCTGGATTTGTCGAAGGCCTTCGATTGGTTAGAGCACCACATCCTTCTGGAAAAGCTGGAGAGGCATCGAATTAGAGGTCCTGGTTCGTCTTGGATTGGATCCTATCTGCCACAGAGCGTTGTGATTGAAAAAAAGGAGAAAAGTATCTCTCAGAAGTGAGTTATTCAACATGGGAGTGCCCCATGGCAGTGTTATGGGTCCACTCCTTTCTATATTTTTGATGTGTAAACATCTTACGCGGCGGTATGAGTGTAAATCTCGGCAAATGCGACAGAAATGTGGGGACGGAATGTGTAAACCGATACTAGCCGCTAGGCGACATTTTTATACAATTTTGCCATTATAAACGGATTTTAGACGATAAAAAAAGCACATTTTAAATTAAACGAACTGTCAAAAGTATTATTTTTTAATTATTATATTCGCAGTGTATTTGGATCCATAGCACAATTTATTTTTAATGGACGGTTGAATGTAAAATGAATTTTCGTTTCAAAATCCATGACAAATTCGTCCGAAGCCACGGCTATCGTCCTAAAAAAGTCCAAATTTTCGGATTTTTATACAATTTTGCCATTTAAAATCGTTTTTAAATGGATTTAGACGATAAAAAAAGCATATTATTATCTTAAATTGAACGAACTGTCAAAAGTATTATTCAGATGCCCAGACGTTTAAAACAGTATTGATTGAGTCATCTAAAACTTAAAAAATTTGGTTATTAACTAACCCAAATCAAAGGATGTCGGCCCAAGATTATAAGGTAAATAAGCTGTGTCCATATGTTGATGTTATTCCTGGTGGCAGTAAGTAATAGGTTTGTTCTAGCAGCGATTTCAAACGGTTTTAAACCATCCGGAGTTTGCGCATAACGATATAAGCGTCGCTTATATCGTTATGCGCAAACTCCGGACGGTTTGGAACCGTTTGAAATCGCTGCTAGAACAAACCTAATATTAAAGAGCCCTAACTAATATTATAAATGCGAATGTGTTTGTTTTTATTCTATGAACAAGCTAAAATGTACAGGTAACGGCCATAGCACGTTGAAAATACCAGTTCTCGTCCGAACACTGAAGTTAAGCAACGTCGGGCGTGGTTAGTACTTGGATGGGTGACCGCTTGGAACACAACGTGCTGTCAAAGAGTATATAATGTAAAGAGAGGACAGTAAGACAGAGCAATCAAATTAGAGAGGGATAGATGAGAACTCCGATTTAAAGGGCGCCTCGTATGTTATTGGATTATATCGGACATAATCGTCAAGCAAGGACGATCAGCCAACACAGTGGGTTAAATATATCCCGTAAAGGTCAAGTTTAGATTTATTAGGTTAGTTTGGGTTAGTTTTTTAATTCATATTGTGTAATTGAAATTAAGTGTGTTAACTTTAATTATGATATGTAACACAAATCATTTAATAGAATCTTTTAATAATCACTCGATAAAATTTTGCTTACCTACAATACATGCCTTTTTTATGACTTTTCTCAAAAAATCGTCGGATTTCTGATAAAACATTAATTGTTTTTATTTTATTACTAAATATTCAGAAAATTCTACTCTAATAATTAAGCTTCATACAAACTTTCGCGAATTTCGCCTTTTTTGACATAAACTGTCATTTTCAGCTTTAAAATTATTCGCGGCGAAAAATTTTATTTTTTTTACGAATTCTACCATAATTGTGAATTAACCTCAAATTTCTTGACTGCTTTACTATATTTATTTGTTTATTCTTTTAAGGCATTGGGTTCATCAGTTAAATTGTAGAATAGATACTTTGACCATTGTATAATAATAATATTAATTAATTTTTTTTTTGCGGTGGAGATATTATTTTATGTTCCGTTTGTGTTCTTTTGGTAATTATCCTAAAACTATGAAATACCCACCAGCTGAATGACACCAGAAAAGAAAATTTTCGGTTAGAAATATATTTTTAAAATGCGATTTTCGCAATTTAGTTGCAGAAATGAGACTAATTGAGCCCATTCTAGACTTAAAAATATATTACTAACCTGCTTACATCTTCCGGTACTTGGACCTAACCTATAAAACCTATTTTAAAGCATAAATTCGCAAAAAAGTTAAAACTATTTGAACTTTTTAGCAAATATTCGCCATCAATGAGAATGGACCAAAACTTACATTCGCGCGAAAAATCAACAACTGTCAAAAAAAGACAAAATTTGCGAAAGTGAATATGAAGCTTTAAACTGAGATTCGACTAGAATTTACTTTTTCGTTGGTTTATCTACATACTATGAAACTTTCCTTTAAAATAATCGAAAAATATTGATTACACCTTTTTAATTTAAACTGAAGGAAATTATTATCCTGAATAAATTTTAATAAAAATTCGCGAGAAACATTAAAAAACTGAATTTTATCACATTTTTTAATTAAAATAAGTTGATCACTGAGATTTTAAGAAAATACAAAAGTTTAAACAAATTCAGAGAATTTTAATGAAAATCACTCGATGAAAAATTTTATCCTAGAAGAAAGTATTAGATATTTAGTAAATTTTGTCCTCATTTTCGTTATTTCGACCCACTGTGATGAAATCGATGATTCGCCATCTTGTTTGACTTGACGTCAACATCGCCCGCCTTGATAAAAATTACATCCGGCAACGTCGTGATATCTCCGAGTTAAAGGGACGAGGTCATTGAAACGGCTGACGAAAGATCAAAGGAAATTCGCCGGCTGTCTTCTCTTTACATTATATACTCTTTGGTGCTGTTGTCATTTTTTTTTACAACCGATGTCGTTATAGGATATGGTGACGTCACCTTATCAACCAGCACCAAATTCTTATGATTACATATAGATCAGAATCTGGATTGGGTTGAGCAAGTTTCCAGTATATGTACCAAAGTAAACTCTGCTGTTACTCACTGAGGATAATGTCTAGGGATTTAAATTCTGCAAACCTAAGAATTGTTTACTTCTCTAACATTCACTCCCTGCGGTTTCGAGTAGTTTTTGGGGAGGGAGTATCGATGCCAACAGGGTCTTTATTGCTCAAAAAAGGGCAACCAGAATTCTTTTATCTCTTGGGTACAGAGAAAGCTGTAGAAGAAGGTTCAAATATTTTAACATTTTGACACTTCCAGGGATATCTATCTGTGAGTGTCATATTCTTTCGCAAAAACAGAGAAAAATTCACTGAACATGAAACTCATCAAAATTTAAACACTAGGTATGTAGAATTAAATTTTCCAGTTTATAGGGTGACTGCAACGGAGAGAAGTCCCACGTATGCATACATAAAATTTTTTAATGCACTGCTGGATGACTTAAAGGCTGAGCAATATTTTAAAGCTTTTAAGAGGAAAAACCATTAAACTTCTTCAAGAAATTGAGCCTTATACAATCGAAGATTTTTTTTAATTATGTTAAAGATTAGTTTGGTAGTGTAGTATGTTGATATTTACATGTTATTTTATTTTTAAATCTATATGTTAAGAATAGTGTAGTGATTTACTTATGGAATTGTGATTTTGCATTCCCATTATTTAAATACTTTCTTTTGTGATGCAAATCATTTCAATCTTCAATTCTTGTTATGCATTGGATTTGTGACAATTTTTTTATGATCAAATGATTCCTAAATGAACTTTCTTAAAACCAAGCCGGAACCAATTATGACTCTGTTAATTATCATCTGATTGAGGACCTTGCATATGGACACTTGTAGAGGAGAGGAAATCAAAAATATTTGTCACTCTTTTACAACATTCTTCATTCTCACAGAATTGTCCCCAGCTCTTGAATAGGATTGGCATTCATGTCCAGCCGAGACAAATTCGACAAGTGGATTCTTTTCATAACCCAACACATAGAACTAACTATGGTTTTAAGTGTTTTTGTTTTGGCTAATCAGTTTACCTCTGATCTTGACTGCTTTGATGGGCCCACCAACTTTAGAAGAAATTTTAAATTTTCTAATATTGGCCAACTGACCCGTTGAATAAATCAATAAATAAATAAAATAAACCCTTTAGGATAATTTTTGGTTGTAATTCAAGGAGCAAAAGATCAAAACGGAGGCAATTTACACCCAACTGATGTTCGGACACAAATTAAAGGACCAATGAGAAAAGGAAAAACAAAATTATAGTCAAAAGCATTATTTCGATTTTGACTATAAACTTATACGCTTTTAATATTAAATGATGAATTGATCTTACCTCTTCGTCACCCTCTAACAAGCTTTGATCGATCAGATGATCTTCGTCCGATTCGGACAGCAAAAGCGTTCTGGTCGACGAGCTTGTGCTTCGTTGCGTCTGCAAGCGATGGGCGTTTCCGGTTTGCCAAGTTATAGACAAAGTTCGGTCCTAATAAAAACAAAAAATTAGTTAAGTTGACGAAAAGATGCTGACCAGTCATTATTCGTTTCAAACGAACGTATTTCCAGAACCATTTTTATTAAATTATATATTTCATTGTAAAAATTCCGACACTGACACATTCAAAATACTGGTTAACTTGGCTCTATTTTCAAGAGATTTGGGTTAGTAAGATCTGATAAGTAATACATACCTGGAAATTCTTCCCCTTCAATAAAGCTGATTCAGCATCTTTCCTGGTTTTGTAATTCAAGGTTATACTGGGCAGTGAGGTGTCGATGGTATAATCCACGATTTCTCCAAATTGCTGAAAAACAAGATTATTATAACAGAGATGAAATATATGTGGCACATCGACTTCGGACTAAGCAGAGCTTGTGCCACACACATTCTTAAGGTTTTTTTTTTAAATAATCAACTGGCAAGGGCGAAATGCGAGCAACCAGGTGGAAAGAAGTGAAATTTTATAACTGATGTATGGTGGAATCATATCGTTGATTATGTCTAAGAATAATGATGAAAACAATAGAGTATTTGTGTCAGCCAATCTTAGCAGGCCCACCGCTATTCTAACTGAAACCGATCTTTCAATACTTGGCAATCTGCTCTAACTCTTCTTACAGGCACTTTCTACATGTCCCAATGAAAAAAGGAGTCTTACGGACACAACTTGTTTCCTATCTGAAATATTTTAAAAATAATCGAGCTTCAGTCCTTACCTGGAAATGACCTAAAACGGCATCCTGCTCTTCCGTTTCGTAACCGGAAACCAGCAATCTGGTAGGTCTGTGATCGACGGCGTGTTTTTGAAAAGCAGCCTGCGCCGAAATCGGCAGCGGCAGTGATGTGGTGGTAAGTGACGCGTTGTTCACTATTTTGTTGGCCGTCTTAATTTTCCCAGTCAATTCTAGAAATGAAAAATGATAAGTAATTGATATAGTAGGCGTACATTGATATATAGCAGATTAATGAAATAATTAACATTACTCACTCAAACTATTGTCTATGAGATTATTCTTGCTCAACAAGTGCCTGCTGACTATAGGGGTAAATCTGCCCCTGCCTCTGCCCCTAGGAGATCGGCCGATCACGGCGGACTTCGCTTTCAGTTCCAACAATTTTTTCTGCAGCTCTGACGTATCAGCACCTTCCTGCTGTTTGGCTATCAGATCCAGTTCCATGTCGAGTAATTCCTGAAACACGATTAATGACAACTGGATAGTAAAACGTTTAACTTCATATTGCAGTATGTGTTGTATGTATCACTCAATCCTATTTAATAAAATAAATCAATACCAATTACCTTTTGGGTCTCCTCTTTCGATTTTTTCAGCCCGACTGCGGCATTTTTAGCTGCCAAAGCGGCCCTTTCTAGATCTTTCTTGATACCTTCTATAGCTTCTTGCGTCTTCTTAATGGTCTCTTTAATGGTATCACGTTGAGGGCCGGGAGGCACTATAAAAATGTGTTTTTGGTTAATAATTATAATATAATTTCCACTTTAGTTTATATAAGACTGTTGTATAGAATGGATTATACTGAGTTTCGAAAATTGTAATTTGATGGAGGATTAAACCGATGCTTATTTATTTTATGTATGAGGCAAGCTGTCTGCAGTATAAATATAGAAGACAGTGTCAGCACAGAATTTTTCAAAAATAAGGCTCGACAGGGGGGTTCGAAAAGGAACTCAACCCATATAACGGATGGCTCCTTTCTGCAACAGAAATAGTGAGTTAAACAAAAACTGAGAGCACACCCCCCAAAACACTACGCCATACCTAAGATGTGACTCGATGAGGACATGATAGGCATTTTTAAATACACTAAAACCAAATGAATTTGCAATTGCTCTAATAGCAAAACAGTTAGATGACAGTTTCTTTATTAAAGAAGAGACATGGAGTTTTAGGTGCTTGCCACTCGTCACACCCAAAGACTTGCTAGTGTCAGATGGAGTGGGATCATTTTGTTTTGCCGAATAATAACCTCCAGATTACATTTGAAAGTTAAAATATTGGTCTTCTTTAGCCAATTAGGATCTGAACCATGCCAAAGTATTGTCGTATCATCCGCAAAGAGAGTAAATTTGCCCTTAATTGAGATCTGCGGAAGACCGTTGACGCAAATACGGAACAAGGCCCAACCCAAAGTTTAGTGAACTTATATAAGAGTAAACATTGCGAAATTTTTGGCAAAAAAGTGCAAAGTGTATGCATCTTCATCCACTGGTCCTGTAGAGCTGGTGCAATTGGAATATCCTTTGTAAGCTTCGAAATCTGTAAACCTATCTCAACAGCATTGCCTAACCTAAATCCGTGAGGTGCATTGCATGTAAAAACGAGGAAAAGGATGTGAGTAAGCTCATCTCATGTGATGGTTGTGCCAGAAGTCTCCACAAGAATGGTTCATGTTCAGGATTGACTTCCACCGAGATAAGAATAATGGAACTGAAGAACACACGAAAGTTCCTCTGTCTGGATTGCTCCTCGGGACTGTTGACGGTACCAAGCCTTACTAAGGCAATCGAAGATCTCGAGGCGCAAAGTCAGTCATTGAAAACAAATACCTCAAATACGACCTCAACAACTCCAAACGAATCCATAATGACTGAACTATATGACATGCAGAAGCGATCTTCTAATTTAATGGCCCTTAATCGGGGATCGCGAGGATCTTAAAAATCTCCTCAATATCATGGCTCCCCTTCAACCACGATCTCTTATCTCATCTATCCGCATAGGTAGAAAAAACAAAAGTAGATTCAGAACTCTCAAGGTTATTCTCTTGAACCAAAATGAAGTGAACTCCATTGTAAGACAATGTAGCAAACTCAAGGGTAGGAACATTTATGTCAGCATAGACTTAACGCAGCGACAGAGGGAACTCGATAAAAAAAAGCGGGCTGAATTGTAGGATCGATTATCTAGGGGTGAATCTAATCTTCTATACTTGAGATTCGATAAGAGAATTTCTGTAATCATACAAAAAAAAATTCCAACCAGCCAGTGTGAACAGACCAAAATATTCTATATACTACTAAAATGTTCGTTGCCTATGTTCTAAGCAGAGCACCCTCTTAACTTCGGTCACCTTATGTGTACATAAAATACTTGTTTTTACTAAGACTTGGCTGTGTGCAGGTATTCATGATGCCGAACTGGGTTAAACTGGATTTGCAAGATTACAATATTTACCGATGTGATCGTTCCTTTTACTAGTACTGCCTATTAACAGCTATATCTGTGATTCATTAACAAACATCGAACAATTATTCGTTGTCGTTTGCACAGGAGTTAATAGGCTGTTCATTGGATCCGTCTATATTCCATCCAGGTCAAACTGTGATAATTATATTAGTTTCTGTGATAACGTAGACAAACTATCTGAGACTTATCGAGGCAGTAGATTGTGTCTTCTAGATGATTTTTAACCTGCCAAATGGTGTACAGGAAACTCCTGTTAACTATTATGATTCTGGCGCTATGTCCGGTCCTCTTGCACAAGCTCAGGAATCGGAATCCATTGAGACTCTTTCCAACAAGTGTGCATATCACAATGCTGTTAATTCCCATGGTTCGATGCTGGACTTGGTCTTCTCGGGAAGTCTCATGACTACTGCTGCTGCAATAATTGCAGCAGAATCCATCATATTTCCTGATGCTTCTCACCCTCCATTGCTGATTGAGGTGTATGACTCGGCCAATCACAGGAATCTTGTTATCCCACAGCCCTACATTTTCTATTATGACTTTTAAGTCAGCTGACTATGAATCTCTCAATCAGTATATTGGTGCACAGGACTCGGTCTAAACCTGTGGAGGAGATGACTAAAACTTTCTATGACATGATGTATGCCGCTGTCCACTGTTTTGTTCCTGTAAAGAGGTTGAGTAACAGAAAGTTCCCGAAATGGTTCTCTCACGAGCTGAGAAATCATTGGTATTTCTGAAGAAGAGAGCAACGAGGCGTGGAAGCGGTCCGGAGTGGCTCGGGATTATGGTGAGTTCTCAAGACTCAGATCGCAGTGCAAAACTATGTCTCGGGCCTGTTAAAATGATTTTGTGCGAGACTCTGAACTATCAGTATCATCAATATCAGTATGGAAGGGGTGGCCCCTAGCGGGCCTTGCACTTAGGCCACCAATTGGACCCGTTGTGCCCCCAGCCCGCATTAGAGAACCTCCAGGATGCCGGTCCTCCTTAAGAAAGCCCGCATCTCCTTCAGACTAACACGACGCACTGAATCTGGCTCGATCGACGTCACGCCAAAGATTCTGAATCTTGCCCACGCAAAGGCGGGGCATTCCGTAAGTAGATGGTATGGAGTCTCGTCGTCCTCCATGCACCATCTACACTCCGCCTCCTCTGCAATTCGCCATACCTCCTCCGCCCGACTATCCATCCAGGTCTCCAAAGCTCCTTCGCGGACACACGGGGCGGTCCCCACACAGGGGTCAGGCCCCAAGTATCCGCGTGCGGAGCCTTCTCTTGCTAAGGCGTCGGCTGTCTCATTTCCCGGTACACCCGAGTGTCCCGGTACTCAGACCAGCGTAACCTTTTTTCGCTTTGCAAGTTCAATCAGCCAGCTTCTACACTCCCTTACCAACAGAGAGCGCGTACGGACCGACTTCAGCGCCATGAGTGCGGCCTTGCTGTCAGAGCAGAAGAAAATCCTCCTGCCACCGACATTGAGCCTTAACGACTCCCAGACCCCCATCATGATCGCAAAAATTTCCGCTTGGAAAACTGTAGTGTGCTCGCCAAGTGAGGCGTATAATTCCCGCCCCAGAGTCTCACAGTACGCACCTGCTCCGGACAGTGTTCCCATTCTGGACCCGTCTGTGAACCAGACTAGCCCATCCCAGGTTCCCATCCTTTCCTCCGTCCAGTCCTCCTTTGTAGGGAAGAGGAAGTTTAGTCCCTCGGGGAAGCCTATCTCAGGAACCATCGCGTCACCTGGCATACCCAGGATGGCTAGGTCCCCAGACAGGCCTCGCCATAGACCACAATGGCCCCAGCAGGAGCCATTGTCCCTCCACATCCCCACGTCAGTCAATCTCATAGCCGCCCTGGCTGCCTCGTGCCTCACCCGGTCCGTCAACGGGGGCAACCCCACCAGTACCTCCAGGGCCCTTGTGCGTGCCGTCCTCATAGCCCCGGTGATGCGGAGGCATGCAAGTCCAGCACTAGTCTGGACGCCATTTTCATGGATCCTGGCCACCAAACAACCGATCCATGCATGAGCATCGGAGCGATCATCGTCCTGTATATCCATAGCATAGTTTTCGGCCCAAGTCCCCAGGTCCCTCCCAGCGCCCTACGGCAAACCCACAGAGCACTGAGCGCCGCCGCGGTCTTGAGCCGAATGTGTTCCTGAAAGGTCAGTTTGGAGTCCAACCAGACACCCAGATACTTGACGCATTTCTTCGCCACAAGAGGGGTCCCTTCCAACGCGATATTGGGAGAGACCTCCAACTTCCTTTTTCTGGTAAAGATGACCATCTCTACCTTGCTGGGATTCGCTCTGAGTTCGTTATCCCTACACCACTGTGAGAACCTTGTCAGTGCTTCCTCCAGAAGCCTCTGCAATATTCCCACCTCGGTACCTTGTGCCATAATCACGACGTCGTCTGCATAGGCTTGTGCATAGACCCCATGCTCTACTCTCAGGATACGTAGGATCTCGTCCACCACTAGGCACCACAGGAGGGGGGACAAAACCTCCCCCTGAGGGCATCCCCGCGATGACTCGACCCTAACCACCTCATCTTCCAGCCTAGCCTCGACCCTACGCCTGGTGAGCATGGAGCGGATCCAGCTCGTTATGACCGGACCCACTCCCGTTCGCTCCACCGATCGAGTCCACGGCTGTGTTATTGAAGGCTCCTTCAATATCCGCAAACACGCACACCGATAGCCGTCCGCCTCCCAGCCCCTCCTCCAGCCTGGATACCAGGTGGTGAAGAGCCGAGTCCACCGACCTGCCCGTTCGATATGCGTGCTGTTCCGGACTCAGAGGGGCTCTTAGAGCCACCTACTCCCTAAGGTATCGGTCCACCAGCCTCTCTAGTGTCTTCGTCAAGAAGCTGGTGAGACAAATAGGTCGATACGATTTCGTATCGGTATAGTCGTTCCTTCCCGCTTTGGGAATGAACACCACTCTGCTGTGCCTCCAGGGCTCCGGCACGTACCCGTGCGCGATAGAAGCCCTGAAAAGGTCCATTAGCGGCGTGCTAAGAAGTCCTCCGTCACGCTGCAACAGCGCTGGAAAGACCCCATCCTCACCTGCCGCCTTAAACGGGGCGAAGGTCTCGATCGCCCACCTTAGCCTATTGTAGGTGACCATCTTTTTGGCAGTGCCATAGTCAGCTCTAATGCTGAACCCGGCCCCGCCATCACCTCCCCGGCCCATGGCTGTTGAGCCTGGGAAGTGTGTGGTCAGTAGCTGGTGCAGAGTATCCGCCGGTGACGACGTATAGCCTCCACCTGGCTTACGGACACTGCCCAATTTGACGAGTGGATCCCTTGACAGCACCTTGCAGAGCCTAGCAGCGGCCGGGGCTTGAGATACCCCTCCACAGTAGGCCCTCCAGGCACTTCTTCGCGATCCTCTCAGCTCTCTTTTGTACTGTCCCCGGGCCTCTTTATATAGGTCCCAGTCAGTATCCACCCCGCTGTGTCTAGCCCTATTAAAGAGCCTCCTCAGCTGTGTCCTAAGGTTCTCCAGAGTGGAATTCCACCAAGGAGTTTTCCCTTTACTGTGCCGCTTAGTCACGGGGCAGCTGCTTGCGAAAGCCCCGGCCATCGATGATCCTGACTCTGAACTATCTTTGGTGAACTTTAGTAATATTAAGCCACTTTGGAATTTCGTTAACTCGAAGCGTAAACAGAGTGAGTTCCCCTCAATGATGTATATAATGATACTTTTGTTCAGGGTGGTCCAGATCTGGCGGACTTGCTTGCAAAATTCTTCCAGAGTGTGTATTCTGATAGGGAAATTGTTGTGAGTCCTGGTTCTTCCGCGTCATCCTTAGCTATACCTGATTGTCGCAGGACCATTTCTGTCTGCTATATATAAGGAACTATCCAGATCAATCATTACAAAGGGTCCAGGACCGGACGATAGCCTCCCGTCTCTTCTTAGAGCATGTAGTTTTGTATTGTCTCGTCCATTGTTCATAATGTTTAATGGATCACCTAAAACTGGCTTGTTTCCTGACTACTGGAAGGTAGGATATAAAATTCCAATTCAAAAGCAGGGAGACAAAGCGAACATTGCATGCAACCTCAGCACTATACCAAAACTCTTGGAAAATCTGGTAAATAAGCTACTGACTACAATTAAATTCTAGTAACATTGAACAACAATTTGGTTTCCCTTCCAAACGTTCCACTGAGTTAAATTTACTCATTTATACAGACTTTCTTTTCAGAACCCTTGAGCGGGGCAGTATGGTTCACTCTGTATACACGGACTTCTCTACGGCCTTTGACAGGGTGAATCACAGGGTCCTTTTGGCAAAGTTTCAAAAGCTTGGAATTACGGGAGCGCTTCTATCTTGGATCAGCAGTTACTTAGACGATCGTTGAAGTTAATAACTTCCAGTCAGTGGTAATTAAATAAAAGATTGATCCAAGGACGGAACTCTGGGGGACACCCACATCAATTTGTAGTCGATTAAAGTCAGCGTTATCAAAAAGCATTCTTTGTGTTCTACTGGACAAATATGGGCGAGGCCAGTTTAGTACAACTGCTCTGAAACTATAGACTTCAAGTTTCTGCAACAGTATTCTGTGACTCACACAATCAAAGTCTTTGGATAAGTCACAGAGAACTGCCGCTGCACACTATCCGAAATTCAACTGCATATAGAGACATCCTAGAAAATTATCACTGGTTCCCACTCCAGCCTGGAAGCCAAATTGTTGACTATTTAGAATATTATGCGTTTTTCGTAAGTCCATTATTCGAGTTTTTACCAATCTCTCCACCAATTTACCAAGAGTGGGGAGCAGAGCTATAGGTCTAAAGTTTGAAGTGACTATCATGGTCCCCTCCCTCGAACAATGGAACAATCAAGGCGTCCTTGAGCGAGTGTGGTAAAAACCAGAAGAAAAGGAGACGTTTATTTACTCAGCCAGAGCGAAAAAAGTTGACAATGGCATCGCCACGAATTCTCCCAATGACAGTCCGTCCCACCCAGAAAAATTCTTGCTCCTTTCAATAGTTTCTTATCCATTATTCTGAGAGCCATGAAGGATTGTTTTCCTGTTAAGCAAAGAAGGGGCCAACGACAAAAAACAAAAATACAGTGGTTTAATGAGTATATCAAAAATATGACAGATAATTTAACTACATAAAAATAGACCCTCAGCAGAACTGAAACAAATAACAATAGACTGTAAAAAGGAATATAGAAAGAAAATAAGACAAGCAAAAAAAACTGCCTACAAAAACCACATCATGTCGTCTTCAAGTGTGGTCAGGACTTCATGGAAGATTGTTAACCTGTTCAGGGGTGTTGCCGGAAATGCAGAGGGTGAACAGAGTCTTACGACTGATGACTTTAATACATATTTTGCTGGCATCGTGGACGAGTTTCTGACTCAGATTCCAGAGAGTCATCGGGAGTCAGGGGACTATATCTACAAACACCACTTTTGATGTAGAATTTTGTGCCCTAAAGAAATGTAATAAACTGGTTTTTATTTTTTTTTCTCGAAAACGAAGCAAGATACGAAAACAAATTAAGAAACAAAAATGTTGTATTTTTAGCTGCTTAATACGAAAAAAATATAAAATGTTTAAAAGAGTCAGTGGCGCACATTTCTTTGTCAATAATATTCGGTATGATGCCCCCGGGACGCCACTGGACATTTTATTTTTAATCTAATTAAGGCTAAATGAGCCCCTTATTACTACAGATAACCCTATTAAATTTCAACAAAATCGGTAAAAGCATATTTAAGATATAAATAAAAATATCGATTTTATCAAAAAAGTTTGGAAATGTAATAAACCGGTTTTTACTTTTTTTATCGAAAACAACGCAAGATACGAAAAAAATATAAAATGTTTGAAAAAGTCAGTGGCGCACGCTTTTTTTGTCAATAATATTCGGTATGATGCCCTCCGGGACGCCACTGGACTTTATATTTTCAATCTAATTAAGGCTAAATGAGCCCCTTATTACTACAGATAACCCTACCAAATTTCAACAAAATCAGTAAAATCATATTTAAGATATTAACAAAAAACTGATTTTTTATAAAAAGTTTGACACCCTATATCTTGGAAACTATGCATTTTCGGACCCATGTTCATATGAAAAAATGTTCATGATTTCTTATGTAGAATCACCATCTGTAATTTGGCGATGTTATTTCCGGACACCCTGTATACCTATATATCATATTGACAAGTAGAGACCCGAGTATTACGAAATCATGGTCCTAAGTTTGAACAACCACTCGAAGGAGATCTGAACATCAGATGCAAATATTACTACATAGCGACGAAGCCAGCAACTACAAGAAAATGTTGAGAGCATCAAAGTGTATCTGGAACATAAAATGAAGACTGAAAAGGAAAACACGATAACCTGTCCCCCAGGGCGGTATTCGTGAAGCTTAAGGATATATTTACGTCCGATAATCTTCATAAACATGCGGAACTCTATTATAACATTGAACGTAAAAACGCAGTTCCACTAATCGAAATTTTAGGCTCAAAGTCAGGCACACCATACAAAATGGGTGTAAACATATTTGATAGAATGCCTCCAAATTGCCATTATTATGTACCCGAAGAATCTTTTTTGAATATGTATTTGACAACCTTGCGATTCTTGAAAAACATGGTGGAAGCAGCTTCGCTTGAATAGGGATATTATAGGAGGTAATATAGTTCATAATTAAAGCAAAAACTTACATTTAGACATTTTCTCGATGAGAATTTTTTGCTGCGACAGTTGCTTGTCTAGAAGTTCTTGCTTTCGTTTCCTCAGGTCGCTCTGTATTTTCAACACTTCCTTGCGTTGTTCATCCTTATTTTTGTTCATCTAAAACAAAATTTATAATGATAAATATTATACCAATGTTAGTAAAGAGAACACTTACTTTTGCCTGGGCAGCCAATAAATCCTGATTTTTCTGTATCGCTGCCGTGGCTTGAGCTTTGGTTTCTTCCTTGCTTAACTCGGGTTTAGTTTCCTCCTTCTCGTCCTTGGTATCACCTTCCAATTCGCCGGCTTTCGGTTGGCGTAGATTTAGTACCTAAAAGGCAATCATATAATTAGCTCAATTTTTTTGAATCATCTCGTCATCATACCTTGTTACTGTTAGGAGGTACATTTCCACCGGCGCGATCTTTAACAGCGTTCTGTTGAGCCGGCGGCACGTTCTCTTGCTTATTGCCTTCAGAGTCGTGCCAGAACAACTTAATGAACCGGTTATTCAGCACGGCCTCCGTACTTCGGTAAGCACTGTTTGCCTCTGCGTGACTTGAAAATGTAATCAGAGCGGCTTCGGGATCTCCATCAAACTGGACCTAAAAAATAGTGTCCTCATTAACTTATAATCACCCAGGTGTCTGAATTACAACTTTACTTTCCATAATAGTTCAGGAGTTTTAAGAGCGTGATTGTTCAACCTTCTGGACTTGACACTTCAATTATACGTATGAGTACTAACCTGAATGTTTACGATCTTTCCAAATTTTGAAAAGTGATTGTTTAGATGCGTTATCGTGTTCATTCCCGTTGGGACCTTTTTCAGCTCTAAACTACAGTTTCCAGGATTCTTCCTCGGCCCTAATCTGGTAAAGTCGAACTGAAACAGACAATAATGCAGACATAGGTGTACTATTATAGAGGATGTCATCTTTGTATTGCTGAAACGTAACGAATCTACCCTAGAATTTTGAAAGATCAAAAAAGGAGCAGATTCCTAACTCAGATTTCTGGCCAAAGGGAGTTACTGTAACTGCCTTTTTAAACTTGAGGCGCTAATATCATAAAAGAGGCAAATCCCCTTTCCTGACTGAAGTTCAATAAATAAATGAATTTGAAGCTTCTATAATTGATAAAACCTGAGACGTAATTGGTTGACTAAAGACTTATTAGAGAATTATTGTCCTTCCACCCACCAAATTATAAATTGGGATCTTTTTCTAGTAGCGCAAATGCCATTGATGGTGGCACCGCAGTTTTTGTAAAAAGGATTACAAACTGCCCTTTATTGGATCAATGAGAAAATACTCTCTAAAAACGAGCGAATCAATCTTTTGGAATCTTCAGGAGGAAATCTCTACAATCAGAGTGGGAAATGGTGGTGATAGAGGTCTACTCTCGTCCGGCCCGTTATCTGACAAAAGTGCTGATATGTTTACAGAATTACAAGAGAGGTCGACAAGGTCTAAAAATGTAATGGTATTCAATATTGACGAGAACTCTTCAAATGATAATAAAGTACGAGTGGATCACGACAAATCTCACGTTAGTAATTTGCATAGCACACTAGAAGTTCAGCGGGTTGGAGAGTACAAAGTCGTAGTGTAGGTAGATCGGGTGATCGTCCGAGGTCTATTAAGGTAATATTCTCTGATTCGGGTGTTGTCTCGCAGTGTTTTAAAATGAAATCAAGAATTTGAGTGAGAGTAGTATTGAGATTAAACCTGATCTCACTATAAAGCAGAGAAAAGTGTTATAAAGTCTTCATATGAGGAATTGGATTGCAGCAAGAGTGATGGTGAGAAGAATATAGGGATCCGATTTAGAAATGGTAGTCCTTCTATTCTTAAATTAACTGCACAGCAAAGCCAAACCACAAATATGCGCTCAAAAAACGATCACTAACCCCATTTATTATCAAAATGTTGATAGCATGAACACGAAAATTAAGGACTTGAAACAGGCAATATCTCTGTGTGATTACGATGTTAATGTACTAACTGAAAGCTGGCTGAATGGTAGAGTGGCTGATGCTGAGGTTTGTGTAAAGGGCTTCACTACGTTTCATAGCGACAACACCGAAACAACTAATGAGAAGAAGAGGGGAGGGGGAGTTGTTATTTAGACTCTGAGCCCTAGGATGATAAAAACAAAGTATAATTTGTTAAACAGGGCTCCTTTCATCTGGTTGTTGGTGGAGTTTATATACCTCCGAACAAAGAAGCGACATTAATATAACTTACATGTTTTTTACCAAAATGCAGGGGGTATCAGAACCAAAACCGATGAATTTAGGCAAGCAATTTCATGCTGTTCATATGATGCCATTATGGTGTCAGAAACATGGCTAAACAGCCAGTTTGCGAATGAGGAGCTCTGCTCTACGGAGTTTCAAGTCTTTAGAATTGACCGGGAGGTGACTAGAAATGATAGACTTAGAGGAGGAGGCGTTATGATTATTGTTAATGCAATGAAGGTAGACATTCCAATTGTAAATGTAGAAGTAATATTTGTTAGTATTAAAATTTTAAATGACCTTTTGATTCTAGGATGTATATATGTGCCCCCTAATTCTGGCATTGAAGTTTAATCAGGTCTTAGAGAATCTCTTGAGTTTGTATATAATAAATACCCCAATTGTAGATTACTAATAGCTGATGCTCCACAGAATTGCCTGGCTTATGAATTTATAAACGGTCTGGCTTTTTACAATTGTTTTCAGTTTAATTGTATTTACAACAGTAGAGGGGGTTCTCTTGGACTTGGTATTTTCAGATCTGCTGAACCTGGTGGTGGGAGAAGCCTCAGATGCTCTTTTACCTAACAGTGTCCATCATTCTGCGATCGATGTTGATATGAAACTTGAATCTAGCAGCCCCCACATCGCACTATGTGGAGTACTATCGTGATTTTCGCAGGGGTGATTACATTTCCCTTAATAGTTATCTTGCAGGGGTGGATTGGGATCGGCTTCAGCATTTGGATGTCGACCAAGCCATTCCGTTTTTCTATGATATCTTAAATCAGGGTATTAGTCTGTATGTACCATTGAAGATGTTTTCTACTTCAACCTTCCCTCGATGGTTTGATTCTGAACTGCGTAGTTTAATAGTCAGAAAAAAAATTGCATACCAAATATAAGGAATCTAACTATGCTGCATTTTCTGTAATCAGGAACAGTGCAGGATAAAAAGAAAACTTTCCCATCAGGCTTATTTATTGCGAGTTCAAAACACCATCACTGACAATCCTAAACAATTTTGGTCCTTTATAAATGATCAAAGAAAAAAACCATAGCCTGCCTGAAAGTGTATTTTATGGTGACTCAGTTAGTCATGATAAGAAGCAGCTTGTTGATTGATATTGCATTAGCTGTGCTGACATCATAGAAACAGTTTTGTCCTTGCCCCCGAAGCTGTCTCTCGGACCTGATGGAATTCCTATGTTTCTGATAAAGGAGTGCCTTTTTACTCTTGCCACTCCTATGAAAACCATATTTAATAAGTCCTTGTCAACTGGTACTTTTCCTGATGTCTGGAAATTCAGTTACCTTAAACCAATCCATAAATCCGGGCCCAGAAACGATGTTACTAACTACAGTTTGCTCCCAATCTGAAATTCCTAAGCTGTTTGATAGGCTTATTACAACGAAGCTTGCATGGGACTGCAAACATTTCATAAACCAGGAGCAGCACGGTTTTATGCAGGGTAGGTCAACCACTACTAACTTGCTTCCTTATCAGCGTTTTATAACTAAAGCTATGGAGGAGGGGCTTCAGGTTGATTCTGTCTATACAGATTTTTCACAAGCTTTCGACAGGGTGAACCTGGAGTCACTTGGTATAAGTGGTAGTCTTTTGGAGTGGTTGAAAAGCTTTTGTCTGGAAGGAGGCAGGCGGTCAAGTATGACTCGATCATATCCCGTGTATTTTTACTCCCTTCATGGGTGCCCCAAGGCTCACATTGTGGCCCACTGAGTGAGGCTGAGGCTGAGTGATATTGGTGATTTTGTGCTTATACTGTCGTTTCTTGTCATTTGCTGATGACCTAAAAAATTTCCTCTCCATTAAAACACTGGAGGACTCAGCAATGTTACAAAGTGACGTATCGAGTTTTGTAAGGTGGTGTCATTTAAACAAAATGACTTTAAACATTAGCAAATGTCACCAAATCACTTTTGCTCGAATTCACAATCCCATAGTTGGTGGTTATCGGCGATTGATGTTGTCACTACTATACGAGACCTGGGTGTGCTGCTCGATAGCAAACTTTCCTATGTCGACCATATCCAGGAAGTAGTTTTGAGAACACAGAAGATGCTCGGGTTTGTCTGTCGGTCATCTAAGGAATTCCCTTTACAGATCTTAAAAATATTGCACTGTTCCCTTGTCAGATCTATTCTAGAGTACTCTTCCGTGATATGGTCACCTAATTATCACAATGCTATCGATAAAATCGAAGGGGTGCAGAATAAATTTCTTCGGGTTATTGGTTACAGGCTTGGGCTTAGTAGGGAGGATTATTCGTGTGACAACCTAATTGAGTTTCTGGGCTTACAAACCCTGGAGAGTAGAAGAATGTGCTCTGGTCTAAAGTTTTTGCATGGTTTAATTAATAATAGGGTGGACTGTCCCTCATTACTTCAGCTCATACCTCTAAAAGCAGGCATTAGACATGGACGCAACAATGATTCATTTTATGTCCCATTTCATCGTAGCAACTATGGCTTGGATGAGTCTCTGACAGGGATGCTTAGGTCTGCTAATGCCGTATCTAGGAGTATTGATCTCTTTGGCTCATGAGTGAGGGTCTGCTAATACCGTATCTAGGAGTATTGATCTCTTTGGCTGGATGAGTGAGGGTACATTCTTTACAATTTTATATTTTAATTGGTGCATGTACAGCTATATATGTGGATTTTGTTGATTTGTGTACAGTGGTGTATTTCATGTATAATTGTAGTTACTATTGTAAAAGACTGTTAGTGGTTAAGATTTAGCATAACATAGGAGTAAGTAATGCTTAAAATGTAATTTTTATTACGTGGATAAATAAATAAATAAATAAATAAATAAACATATATTCTTCATTGCGAAGCTGTTGAAGAAATATGCCATGACTACTCCACTGCCAGCCTTTTGCTTCGTGGGAACTATAATTTACCTCTTGCTAAATGGAAAAACGATAAACACTCAACACGGCTTTGTCAGCGGTAGGTTTACCGTTTCCAATTTGGTTTCTTATGAAACTGTCCTGCTGAGCGCCTTGGAGAGAGATTGTCGGGTTGATGCAATCTACACTGACTTCTCTAAGGCGTGTGAGAAGGAGGATCATAATTTACTCATTGTCAAGCTCAGAGCGATTGGCTTTGATGAGCGGTCGGTCAGGTGGCTCCAGAGTATATTGGTGGGGCGCACACAGAGGGTTAAGATTGGAAACTTTGAATCTGATATCATTGAGGCTACTTCGGGTGTGCCCCAGGGTGGCCATTGTGCTCCGCTATTGTTCAGCCTGTTTCTTTGTAATATTGATAGCTATCTTGGGGACTGTGAATATTTACTTTATGCTGATGATCTCAAAATGTTTAGAATTATTGATCATGAAAGCGATTCCACATTGCTCCAGCGCTATTTAGCAGCTTTTTCAGATTGAGCGAGTATCAATGGATGGTCACTTCGCTTACTGTACTGCTCCCTGGTTAGATCCCATTTGGAGTATGCTTCAATTGTGTGGTCACCTTTTTACAATGTCTACAAAGCGCAACTGGCTGGAGTCTAAGCTTACAAGCTTGGTGCAGCAGATGTCTTGATGGGGTCCGGCGGTTCCTTTGTCTTCCATTACTTAAGGACAGACGAAGACTCTGCGACTTGTATTTTGTATATGTTGATTAATGGTCAAATATGATTATTAATCAACATTAGACTGTCCTCATCTTCTTAGTCAAATATCTCTTAAAATACCATATCGAGCTCTTAAGAAGTGTGGGATCTTCTTTAATTATGGTTCTCATTTTTCTCTTACTCGCAGCCTTGCACTTCTGAATGCTCATCCTGAGACTGATCCTTTTGAAGGCTCATTTAATAAATATCGTTGCAGTATCTTGCGGTCAAAGATATAACTTGATATATTAATTTTTTTTTTAAGATTTACATATGCTATCATTACGTGAATGCTAATTATTTGAAATGCAATTTAAAAATGAGGTATACCGTATATTGAA
>MU184122.1:108051-126035 GCA_016904865.1 Pissodes strobi | reverse complement strand
TAATTATTTGAAATGCAATTTAAAAATGAGGTATACCGTATATTGAAAAATAAATAAATAAATAAATAAATAAACTCCAACTCGTGGCAATGCATTGTTTGACAACATATTTTTGAGCGAATCTTTAGCTGTCCCACTTTCTGTTACTTTAGAATTAAATATCTCTGATCACAAAGACCAATTAGTAAAAGTACACAACAAATGTAAAGGTAGACCGGAAAATTTGTCGACCTATTACACAGGCTGAAAGTTGGATTTTTTCGATGCAGTTTGCAATGTTGATTGGAGTTTTATCGAGCTGGCTGATGATGGTATAAATGAGAGCTTTGAGCAGGTTGTTTCATTGCCGAATGAAGCTTATCCGGGGTTCTACCCAGAAAAACACTATCGGGTCCGTTCTTTTCATCCAGAATTGCCCTTATACCAAAGACCATGCTCTAAGTTTTGCTATTATTCAGGGCCAGGCGATTCGCCTCAAACCATCCACCAAGACTCCCCACCATTGTGCTAATCGAGCCCAGCAGACCCTGCAAGTTCCCACCATCCATTGCCACTGTTGTGTCATCGGCAAATAACCAAAGATTTGCACCTGGGCAAGCCCTAGGGATATCATTGATATAAATTAGGAATAGGAGATGACCCAATATTGATCCTTGTGGCACTCCATCGTTTATTAGTGTATAGGAGGATAGATGGTCATTGTACAAAGTCTGCTGCCTTCGACCAGCCAGATAGCTGCGCAAAAGCTCAACGCTAATCTGGTCAAGACCATAGTACGCCACCTTATCCAACAAAATTGGATGAGACACACAGTCAAAGGCCTTAGAGAGGTCGCAAAATGTCGCAGTGACATAATGTTCCCCCTCAAAAGCCCCAACCATATACTCTAGCATATCCAACACGGCCCGGGTAGTGGAACGACCTGCCCTGGAACCAAACTGACAGTCGCCACACTTGTTCCTTCAGTATGTGCTCAAATACTTTTGAGAAAACAGGGACCAGTGATTTAGGTCGATAGTTGTTGGGATCATCCCTTGCTCCCTTTTTGTAGATAGGTATGACTTTAGACAGCTTCAGACAACTAGGAAAGACACCAGATCTTATGCTGGAATTTATCAACTGAGTAAGGGGTGATATCAGCTGATCTTTGCATTTGGATATAGTTCTACAAGAGGAGGAGCCTCTTATATGAATTTATTACCTCCCAAGAAGTTCGCACCACATTTGCAGAGTTTACTATATGGTTTGTGTAAACTGCCTTTTTTGCATTTTTAAGACATAGTTTATACCTTTTCCTATATGATTTAAGCTGATCACTGAGCTGTGGTGAAGGCCTGTTTGAATGAAGTTCATGAATAAATCTCAGTGTTTCTCTCATATTCCTACAAGCATCGCCAAACCATACAATTCCGTTTTTGTGGGTACTTTTACGCACAACAGAGGAAATACTCTCTTGATCTCATTCTCCAAAAGATGAACAAAGCCATCAAAAGAACCACCAGCTGGGCGAGGCTCCCCTGCAGAGAAATTCCACGTCTGACCCTCCAAGAACCTTAAAGTTTGTTCATTCCCCTTTTTGTCATTGGTCTGTATTGCACTAAGACAGGATCCCCCCTTTCGCAGTTCAGTTGCACTAAGATGTCGAGTGCACTGTGATCAGACAGAAGAGGATCGTAAACATCAATGGAATAGGCAACAGATCCAGAAAAACTGATAAAAATATTGTCAATACAACTTGCAGAAAATTTGTTGTTCTAAATTGAAACCTCTAAACAGGTCAAGGAGTTCTGTTCTACGCTGATTACTTGTGTCAAAAATTACATTAAAATCACCATTTTGGCAATGGTGATTTTAATGTAATTTTTAACACAAGTAATCAGCGTAGAACAGAACATGCTTAAAATTACGTCCAACAATAACATTTAAAAGCTGAGCCAAAATATACACAAATAAGTTAAAATCTCCATTTGGTGATCTATATACAGTTAAAACTAAACAGTCAAACATTTTTATTTCGGCAGCAGACAACTCACAATGAAACCCTACAGACATATCAACAATATCCTGGACATCTTTACACAAAATACAAGGTTTATTTAAAATCATAGTACCCCCATGTTGTAAGGTTTTTCGAACAAAACAAGAACTCATTGATCCTTATCATTGGGATCTCCTCATCCTTTAGATGATGCTCACTAAAACAGAGAACATTATAGTCTTTAGTGTCATTGGAAGTTAAGAATACTTCAACTTCTTCTATTTTGTTCCTCAAAGATCGGATGTTAATATGAAGAACTCTAAGACCATAAGGTTGCTCTGTTGATCCCACTGAAACATACTCTTTCTGGGATTCATTTAAACCTTGGATGGCTGCAAGAAGGGACTTGCTGGCCGGGTTACTAGTCAGCTCTGGAGATTCATAAAATGATTTATGTAGATTCCAACTGGCCACATTTCACCTGAGTTTATAATCCCTTCAAGAGAGGCTGGAACATCCAACCTAAAGGACCTTCTTAGTGCATCTTTTTTTGTGTTTTGTGTACATCTTATCACAGGTACACTTTTGGGTAATATTTTTCTTCTTTAGGTAGTTTAAAATACCGTCTGCATTGGTGCCAGGATCGAAACCGCTTACAAATAGCCAGCGGTAGCTTCCCGCCACAACCAGTCCGGCATCCTCTTCCAACAAACCTCTTTTTGGAGGTGGACGTTTGCCTTTTTTGTTGTTGACGACAATCCATGCTGATTCGTTCTCAATGTTGTCTAGGTTATTATTAAGGTTGTCCTCATTAGCATCGTCGTTTATATTTGAGGTTGCATCCTCATTTGGTATTGTATGTTTATTATATTTACATTATTATTGTTATTATTATTTGTTTTAGTTGACTCAGGGACGACAGAAACATCTGGGTTTGACGGGTTGGCAGCTATCGGTAACACAGATTCCTTTTCTGTCTCCAATTCTTCATTTATAAAGTACTGGTCAAGGCCAGTGACCAGGTTCTCATCTGTTTGGAGGATTTGCGGAGTGTCGGTGACTCCATCTGTTGGAACCCTCTGGGAACTAAGATTGTTTACCAAACATGGTTCCGCGGAACTGGACTCTGGAGGGGAAAGAGGTGTTTGTTTATTGTTTTTTTCTTAGGTGAGCATTTTTCCTCTTCTAGTTTACCCTGCAAAAAGCTCCTTATTTTCCTCAAGAAGCTTATTCTTACTAGTTCAGCCGCCTTAGAAGCTTATTTTCTTCTTCCAGCGAATTTGAAGCACTATTTGAGGTTACGGCTTCATCGCCAGATTGGCAGCAGATTAATCGTGTTTCATCTATTATTCTGATTTTTCCATGGAAGTCTCGTAGAGCACATGACTTGTGAAACCCTTTTCCACATTTTACACACACTAAATAGCCAAAAACTCTTAATTTATGGCACCCAAACTAACTTTTGGATTTAGCGTCACTATTATCTATCATGCCTTGTTCCGCCATATTATACGTAAAGGACTCCCAGGTTAGTCATTTGACGACTGCCTTCGGGTTCTATCCGTTATACAGTTAGCTATACAGCTGCTTTAGGTTCCATTCCTTTCCTACCCAACCTGGTACCGGTTAGTCACTTGAGGACTGCTAGGACCAGAAGTTTGTCAGACAAGTATCTAAATAGTCAGTTAAAAAGTTTAGTGAAATCTCTTAGTGCTCTTAAATAAAACCCAACCCTTAAGAAAAACTATAAATTATAAGACAGTAAACAAAGACCTATAAACAGTACCTCAAATCGAGAAAACATGCGCACCGTAGTAATCGGGTACGCTAAACAAGGCGTGTCATCACGAATAGAACATACAGTGGTAGAGTAAAGGAAACATTGAGACCTCGTCATTGTACTAATCGCGACGCGTCTCTTCTCTGAGAAGGTATTCTTTAAAAAAAACGCGCTAACCCCTAAGCTATTCGTGACACGTGGCTAATTCTAAGCTGTACATAGTAGGGGACTTTAATTTACCCGAGGCGCGTTGGTCGAATGCTGAAAATGGAGTGGAAGTGAGATGTCCAGCCAATTCATCTGCTTTACAACTGGCCGGCTTCTATAATATGCACCAAATGATTGATGCTCCAAACAACAGAAACATATTTTTGGATTTGCTGTTTACGAATGATTGTTCCATTGATTGCTTTAGATCTCTGGATCCTATTTTTAGTGACTATTAATCATACTTCATATTTTTGTAGTTTTAAATTAAATAATGCTAGGTTAGAACCACTTAGGATAGAGGATTTTTACTTTGACTTTAAAGATGGTAATTATCAGGACCTGAATGATTATTTATTTTCAATAGATTGGAGTCACATTTTCAATAATGGAGATATAGATGTTATGGTCTCCGAATTTTATGGGATTCAGTGTTTTGTTCCACAAAAAAGATTTAGAACATTCTACTTTTCTGGAGATTTAAGAAGGGTGATTTCTCTTTAAAAAAAAAGCACATAAAATATCAGAGGTCTAAGAATGCTACAGACTATTTGGAATTTAGTAGGGTTAGAGCACAGTATAAGAAATTAGCACAGGAGTGTTATATGAATTATTTAAACACAATAAATAGTGATCTGAATAACAACCCAAGAAATTTCTGGAAATTTGTAAATAAAAAAAAAGTTCAAATTAATTTACAAAAAATATGAGTCTTAACAATGTAATAGCTACTGATGGATATTGACATAACCATATTGTATACTGTTGTTATTTAATATAATAAATAAATAAAAATAAATAATTAATTACACAGACATATATATTTCTGAAATGCAATGAATCCAACCTAGAATATTGAAAGATCATTAGATACTGGACTCCTATGAAGTCATGATATCCAAGGCCTTTACTTCAATTGGTAATCAAGCTGAACATACCAAGTCAAGTTTAGTAACATGCAGGGTTCTAAGCTGGAATTAATTATTACAGTCGAAATGCGATGGTAAAATTCAATAGCAGCTGCAGCTTAGTCTTGATGTCAATTTTACCAATATAAAAGTATCAGAACAGTTACATATATTCGGCCCATTTTAAATAACGTCATTCCCAAATTAAAAACATATTTTTTTCCTAGGTAATGTTCGTTAACTTCAATATGAAATGATCTTCTTGACAAAAGAGAATAAATATGGGGAAAATTACCTTTTTCTTGTACATTCCCGGGTGCATAGAAGCCCCGTCCATTCCAGAGCGATTACCGGGCATGCCGCCGGGCCCGTACGGCGGAGGGGGACCGGCATATGGAGCGCCGCCCATGGGAGCGTAGCCTCCTGGAGGACCAACACCGGGAGGTTTTGTGCTATCCATGATGACCGGCACTGGGATCAATTCGCGCTGGATTCCTAGGCCACCGGGTGGTTGTGAGGCAAAAGGGTTAATTCCAGGCAGCTTTAAAAAATATTAATTATTATTTTATGATTTCGTGAAATCAATAGCAAGTCGCCGCTGAATTAATCAATAAAACTTACTCTTACTCCCATCGGTCTGGGCCCCCTAAATCTGCCCCCGCTCCACATTTGCGGAGCCTGGGGATTGTAAGGATGGTCCGCGGGATGTCTCGGGGGCGCGGTCGTTCCGGGAGGCAGAGGTACCCCGGTAAGGGGCGCTCCCGCGGCAATAGCCCCCGCCACGTCGCCGTTCGGATCGTACGACAATACGCGGGTTAGGGTGGAATCCTCCAAGACGACTGGGTCGACGCCGTGATCGTAGGGACACATCTCTCCGCGCATGCAGTAACCTTTTTCATCGAAATCCCTAAAGAAAAAAAATCAATTTTGGGGGTTGTGTATAATATGCAAGATTAGGTACTTACCTACATCTCCTTTTGGAGCTATTATTCGGTTGCACCACTACACTTGCCACGCTTTGGCCAGCTGCCACGGGCACGTCCGGATCTGCATGGTTCGAGTCTTGGGTGGGTGTACCGGGCCTAAAAAATATTTATAAACGATCTGCCTGGGATGTGATTATGAAACAAATCAAAATCAAATTTCTAATTCGCTTTTATAAGATTGACATTTACCAAGTATAAAGCAGATAAACAACTAGGTCTAAATTTGTCTCAAAAGACGAGTGTTACTGGCGTTTACAAGTACATAAATATCCCTGTGGAGATTTCTAAAAAGGTCATATTATTATGCTAATATCTTACCTTGATGAAACTTTCAAATCCTTCGAGTCTTTCTTCTCCCTCTTTTCCAAGGATCTCGATCTGCTTCTGCTCGTCCTATATCTGTTTCTGTGCGAATGTCTTGGACTTCGAGACCTGGACCTAATTCTCGGCGGACTGATACTACGAGGAGATCTCGACCGTCTTCTGTCGTACCTGTAATAATAAATTATTTATTTTGTTTATTTACTTCGATGAATGGCTTAATTCATATATTGATAAATGAAATAATATTGAGTAACTTTAAACCAAGTACCTTCTATTGGGAGATTTATTCCTCCACGGCCTAACTCTATCCCTTTCGAGTCTTTCTCTATCTCTTTTCTCCCTTTCCAGCCTGTGTGTCTCCCTATCGAGCCTCTCCCTCGACTTTTCTCTTGATCTCGATCTTTTCACCCTGTCCCACGATCTCGACCGAGATCTGGTACGATTACGTGACAGGGAGCGATGTCTAGACCGTCTCCTGGGAGGTTTGTCTTCCTTCTCCTGTTACATAACAAAGAAATCATATGTTAATATATGGATCAGATGCTTTGAGATGAACAAGTATTTATTTTTATTGCTTTAATTTAATTCATTATTATGTCTGTCATACGTGCTTCAAAAATTAAAGAATAGAGATAGCAAGGAGTGTGTTTGCCAAGACCCCATACAACAGATACATTCATACTAATTGTAGCATAGCTAATTAAATATAACGATTAAAATGTTTATTTTTTAAAATAAATTAAACCAAGAAACGATTCAGTAATATACTCACTCCATTTTCAGAGTTTCTCCTACTCTTCACGTCTTTCTTAACTTCTTTTTTAGGATCTGAAGAGTTGCCGTTAACTACTTCATTGAGATTTGGAAGTTCACTAGGTTGAACTATTACTTTGGTATCTTTTCCCTATAAAGTAATATTTTCATTGTTATATTGTTTAATGCACATTTACTCTGCTTTTAGATTTGAGGGTGTTCACTTTATTATAAGAACAAAATTAGTTTAGATTAAGATAATGTATTTTTTAACTGAATATTAATATTAATATACAGTGAATGTGGTTGTGCAATCAATAATCATCACTCGGGTGTAAATACTGAATTGCAAGACTTGCAATGCCTACAGATACAACAAAGTGATCTCAAAAAACTAAAACACTTAAGGGCGGTAGCCCCCACAGTAACAAACTATATAGCAACTAGAATTTTCTGAAATAAACAATGTTTGATGTTTGAAGCAGAATAAATACCAAAAAGAAGTGCTTCACTTTTAAAACTTACAAATTTTGGATTAAAAATAATTCCTGTACCGAGGCTACTATCGCCAAGATGGAACTGAAAAATCAAAAGAAATAGGATCTTATTTATACAGCGAGTTGTGCTAATTCTGAACGAAAACACTTTTATTATTGAAAACTAGATAGGACACACAAAATGATTAAAGTTGCCTCATTGCAAATATATTATTACAATGCTGGAGGGCTAAAGGGCAGGTTAAACGAATTTAAAAAATCCGTTCAGTGTTCATCATAAGATGTTATGATTATAACTGAATCATGGCTTAACAATGATGTAACAGTAAATGAAACGTATGTTAACGGTTATAACACATTTAGGCAGGATCGTTCTTTGAGAAACAGTGTTAAAGATAGGGGTGGCGGAGTGCTGATTTATGTTAGCAAAAAAATTAAATCTAGTCTTATCAAATGTGATACCAGTATAGAACATTTGTTTGTACACGTAACTAGAGAATCATCAGAGCTAATTTTTGGTGGTGTGTATATACCGCCCAAATATTGTGTTGAGATTTATGGGTCACATTGTAAGACAGTTAAAGAAATGTGTGCATTGCACCCTGATGCTAAATTGTGCATTTTCGGAGATTACAACCTTCCAGAGGCTACGTGGGAAAATGATGATCTAGGAGTTACAGTGAATTGCCCCTTGAACTCCCCAGCTGTGATACTTACTGAGTATTTTGCGTACCACAATCTATACCAAAATAACAAAGTTCCTAATTTGCAAAATGTTTATTTGGATATACTGTTCTTACACTACAGTGATATCAAGGTCGAACCGGCTAGTGACTTGCTGATTTGTAATAGTTTTTATCATATAGGTTACTGTTTTGAATTGAGAGTCTGTTCTAATGAGGTTAAACAATGTTTAAAGCAGGATTTTTTTTATTTGGATTTTAGAAATGCTAATTATATTGGCCTTAATTTCTTTGGCTCTGTACAATGGGAGGATTGCTTCAACTTGGTAAATGTTAATGAAGCTCTGTTAAATTTTTACTCAATTTTGTTCCATGGGATTGAAATGTTTGTCCCTCTTAAGCGTAAAGTCAGTACCAATTTTCCTCATTGGTTTAGCCCAGAGCTGAAAAATGCAATTATTGAAAAAAAGGCAGCACATACTGCGTTTAGGGTAACTAAATCACAACATATATATGAACGTTTCTCAAATTTAAGATCTCTATGTAGCTTATTATGGGAGAGGTGTCATCATTTGCATATTCGGAGAAGTGAGGAGAACCTAAATAGAAATACGCGTGGTTTCTGGAACTATGTGAATGGTAAGTCTCACTCAGGTGATCTACCTGATGACATGTACTATTGTAACAGGTCTGTGAGTGGTGGGCAGGAAATAGCTGATTTATTTGCTGAGTTTTTTTCTACAGTATATGTTAGGGTACGGCCATGCTTGCGACCTGGTCGTGGCGACACGAACGTTGCGACCAGGTCGCTGTGATGTGTTGCATTGATTGCTATGTAGGTGGCCAGGCTTACGACAAGCGACAGCGACTGATTTTGAAAACGCCTTTATGAGCGTTTTTGAGACGCAGCGACAAAAACGCTCCCCACAGTTTTTTATGTAGATGGCCATGTTAACACTCAAAACGCGGCGTTCGATATTCGAACAACCACGATGTGATAATGTGTTGAATTATGTATTTTTCGTACTCAGTATCTCATGTAACAAAGTACATTTGATTGTGGAAATGCCTATTTCACTGTTTAAAATCATAATTTGTAGAAATATACTTAGCTAAAAGTTAATTAAACCAAACGTTAATATTTTCAAAAGTGTCCAAAATCATATTAAGCAGATAGTGCCATTTAAAGTTATGTTTTTTTTTAAATATTTTTCAATTCAATTCAATTATAAAGCTAATGTGAAAGCTCTGAAGATCTATTAATTTTTATATCGTGACAAATAAGGGAGATATTTACGAGTTTTGCAGCAATTATCAAATTAATCTTTGAAAAAGAGCTTTAAACAGGATTATCAAAATTTATTTATTTATTTATTTATTTATTTATTTATTTATTGACGGCAGTGCCATTTTTTAACATTAAGACAAATGTATAAACAAGCCTAAATCTAACATGTGTATGCTATAAATGAGGCAACATCCTCACATGCACTAACAGATGAACAGAAAATAGAAAGTAAAGAGGTAACAATAACATTTCAAAGAACTTACAAACTATTCACAGAATGAAACAAAGTAAGGCATACTACAATCAGAGTCTCTACAATCCACCAAGGTTCACCCGAAACAATTGCATTTCAAAATGCTTAAGTGGACAGAAAAAATTTAGGAGAGGATGTTGGTTAGCAAGGGACATTGACCTGGAAACAAAAGAATTTTTTCCGTACTTGGTCCTGTGATATGGTTGATGAAAGGCTGGGATGTTTCTCGCATTAAAAGGTGGTACATATAAGGTGGCAGAGAGGGAGCCAAATCCCTCTCAAAAAATGTTGCACCTCGACCAGGCCCCCTGAAAGGGAAAGGAAAGTCCATCCCTGGCAAGGGGACCAAAGGGTCAAAAAAACAAGGAGGTAGGGCCCCCTTGGATGAGCAGACTGGGAAGAAAAATGGAAAATAAGACCATTTTTCTGCAGGCCAATCTGCAACATGCCAAGGCTGCTTCATACATCCTTGGCAAAACTTTTAATGATGGGCGAGTAGATATCGCCCTTCTCCAGGAACCCTGGCTATCAACAACAGGCCAAATAAGAGGCCTAGGTAATACATCAGGTAAGATAATTTGCTCTGGAAACAGACCCAGAGCATGTATCTTAATCAAAAACAACATGAAATTTTTCAAAATTTCAGATCATTGCTCGCGGGACATGGCGACAGCGCTTGTCAAAACACCCATGGGACAGGGCACAACGGATATGATCGTTTGCTCTGCCTACTTTCCTGGGGACGCTGAAGCAAACCAACCTCCTCCAATTGAAGTGCGGAACTTGGTCGCCTACAGTCGGAGGAAGAACATCCATCTACTGGTTGGATGTGATGCCAATGCGCACCATGCAGTGTGGGGAAGCACGGACACCAATCAAAGAGGTGAGTCATTATACAATTATTTACTAGGAGAGGGGCTGGTTGTTAATAACAGGGGCTCTGAACCAACCTTTGTAACTGCCAATAGGCAGGAGGTATTAGATCTAACGATCAGTGATAATCTCTTATCCACAAGAATATCAGATTGGATAGTGTCATCAGAGCCCTCGTGCTCTGATCACAGACATATTCTCTTCAATCTGAAAACAGGGGAAAGACCCATCTTTGAATACAGGGATCCTAAGTGCACTGATTGGGCTGGTTTTAGTCTTACCCTTCAGGAGCAGATGCGGACCTCTATTGCAAAGATATCAAATCGTGATGAGATTGAGCTGGCCTCAGAGCAACTGAGGATAGCCATAAATACGGCTTATCCTCAAAACTGTCCAGTCAAGACTAAAGGAACAACAGAGGAACAACTTTTTAATAGAGCTAAAGAGACCGGCATATGGGATCAATACAGAACTGCTCTAACGAACTACAACAAAGCCATCAGAGAGGCAAAAAGGAATTCATGGGAAACCTTCTGCCAGGGCATAACAGATGCACCTGGCAGTGCAAGGATCCATAGAATCCTCTCTAGAGAACCCGTTCAGGAGTTAGGATCGCTAAAACGACCTGACGGATCCTTTACGGAATCTGGCATGGAGACGTTGGAGCTTCTGGCTAGGACTCATTTCCCGGGATGTCGGATTTTGCATAATGATGAGGAGGAGCCTGTTTGGGACCGATCAAATCGGCCAAAAGCGGGTGATTGGATTGTCCCCAAGAACATCATTAATGCATCAACAATTAAAAGTGCTATTTTATCGTTTCAGCATTTTAAATCACCTGGTGAGGACGGAATATTTCCAGCACTGCTGCAGAACGGTCTGGAAGTATTAACATCGTTCTTAATCAAACTTTTTAGAGCCAGCCTAGCGAGTAATTATATACCTAGCAGCTGGACTAAATTCAGAGTGGTGTACATCCCAAAAATTGGACGTAGGGAATCAACACCTAACTCATGGAGACCTATAAGTCTGACCTCCTTTCTGTTGAAATGCATGGAAAAGATACTCAATGTGCACATCAGAACGGGTGCACTTGGTGAGTATCCAATGAATGCTCACCAATATGCGTATCAGACCGGCAAATCTACAGAACTAGCACTAAACAACCTTGTCGGGAACATAACACAAGCGTTAGAAAGCAAGACTATCGCGATGGGTGTGTTCTTAGACATCGAATGAGCATTCAATAATGCATTACCAAACTCCTTATACACAGCATTAGCTGAAAGAGGGGTTGAATCACAAATAAGGAACTGGATCGGAAGTATGTTAAACTGCAGAGTGGGCACAACAACCCTACAGGGGAAGAGCTACAGATTCAGGGCTGTTAGGGGGTGTCCGCAGGGCGGGGTTTTGTCGCCCCTTCTGTGGTCTCTCCTGATGGATGGTCTGCTGGCGGTCCTCTCGCTGTGGGATGTGGAGGTGCAGGCATATGCGGATGATCTAGTAATACTGATAAGAAGCAACTTGCAAAGAACTATTTCAGAGGATCTGCAAGAGGTGCTGACCGTGGTCTATGACTGGTGTGAAAGGGAGCAACTATCTGTGAACCCACACAAAACAGTTATAGTACCATTCACAAGGAAGAAAAGGCTGGAAGACCTAAGACCACCTTCACTCAAAGGAGAAACTATCCCATTTGCGAATACAATTAAGTATCTGGGAATTACCTTAGATAAAACACTTAACTGGAATGCGCATCTGGATAAAATTGCCGCAAAGGCGAAACTGTCATTATGGACCTGCAGACGCATTTGCGGCAAAACATGGGGCATACATCCCAAACAAATGCACTGGCTCTATATCGCGGTCATAAGACCAATGATAACATATGGGGCAGTAGCTTGGTACTCTAAGAGCTTACAGAGCTCCGCGAGAATCAAATTATCTACCTTACAAAGACAAGCGTGTCTGGCAAATAGTGCCGCTTTCGGCACTACACCCACGGCAGCGCTTGAGTGTCTTCTAAATCTGCCACCTCTTCAAATAGTACTGGAGAAGGAGGCTAGATGGGCGACGTATAGATTGACACAGGCGGTGATCAACAATCCGCAGGCGATCATCATGGTGCCCAACAGGCTGGAAAATGCCAATGAGCAGGACAGTGTGTTGGGTCTACCATCAGATGTTATGCCTACCAAAACCACCTATTACCATGCCTATGACGTCCTCCTACCAGAGAGGAACGAATGGGCGAAGGACTCTGAAAATCTGAGAAGAACAGAGAATAGTTGGTTCACTGACGGCTCCAAGACCAATGATGGTACGGGAGCTGCTGCATGGAACAAAAATGGTAAGGTTGAGCTTAAATGTTCCCTAGGCAAACATGCAACCATTTTTCAGGCTGAAGTTAAGGCCATTGATATGACTGCACAGTGGCTCATCGATAGAAACTGGAAAGGCAAGTCAATCAAAATTTTCACGGACAGTCAAGCAGCTCTAAAAGCTCTTGATTCTAGCCTTGTTCATCCAAGACAGTATGGAACTGCCAGGAACTATTCACCAAACTAGGGAGAGAGAACAAACTTTGATCTGGATACCTGGACATACAGGATATGAAGGAAACGAAAAAGCTGATGCTCTTGCGAAGCAGGCGGCCGCAATGGCCTTCATAGGACCAGAAGCAGTACTGGGAATAGCTTATAACACAGCTAAAGAAGCCCTCTGCAGGTGGACACAAAATCAATTTGTAGCTAATTGGAGAGAGTTACCAGGCCTAACTCATTCAAAGTTGGCGGTGAATCTGCCATCAGGGATGAGAACCGGACAGCTTCTTCAACTTGGCCGGCAGCAGGTACAGGCTGTAGTTGGCATGTACACTGGCCACTGTCGGCTAAGAAGCCACATGAACAAGATAGGGCTCTCCGAAGAAACGGAATGCCGCTTGTGCTTGGAGGACGAAGAAACAATGGAGCATGTTATATGCCACTGTCCAGCAATGGAAAGAACCAGACAAACAGTCTTTGGAAATACTCAAATCACACTTGCAGATTTGAAAACTATCCACCCCAGAAAGCTGTTCGATTTCTTGAAAAGGATCGAGCCTCTGGCATAGTGGAAACACAGATGTGAGCCACAATAGACCAAGGGTCGCAGTGGAGGGTCCTATTTGGACCCACTCACGTGTACAAATACAAATACAAATACAATATAAAGTGATGTTGGAAGTGAGATAGGGACAATCAACAAGGGAGTTAAGAATTTTAAAGAAATGGAGAAGGTCGTGTTTGTTGAGTGAGTTTAATTTATCCGAAGTGTTTGATGGCATTTGTAATCTGCAGGATAAGCTCTCGTCCGGGCCTGATGATATACCTAACTACTTTCTGAAACGTTGTGTTTACACTCTTACATCGCCCATAACTAGGTTATTCAATATGTCAATTAATCTTTGTGAACTTCCTGTCCTTTGGAAGAGTGGTTTCCTGGTTCCTATTTTTCAGTCTGGCAATAGACAGGACATACAGAATTACAGAAGTGTATGCAACCAGTCAAGCATGCCTAAACTTTTTGAGTCCCTTATATATGATCAGTTTAGTTTTATGTGTAAAGAGATAATAATCAGCGAACAGCATGGTTTTATTAGGGGGAGGTCTAATTTGTCGATCTACCAGTCGGATCTTTTGAGGGCTTTGGAGAAAGGCTATCAGGTAGACTCGATTTACACTGATTTCTCCAAAGCCTCTGACAGGATCAATCATGGTTTTCTTTTGGCAAAATTAAAAGCGACGGGTTTTAGGGACAATACTATTAAATGGTTAAAAAGTTATTTGGAAGATCAATCTACGAGGGTTAAAATTTCTAGTTTTGTCCCTGAAGAATTTACGTCCACTTCTGGGGTACCGCAAGGAGCTCATATAGCTCCCCTTCTTTTTAATTTGTTTGTTAATGACATTTTTAATTATGTCCAGAAGTCGAAATTTTTGATGTTTGCTGATGATGTCAAAATTTACAATATAATAAGTGATCCGATTGACATATGGTACCTTCAGGAGGACTTAAATAGGTTTGCAGTGTGGGCTAATTTGAACTCATTAAGCCTTAATGTCTCTAAATGTCACTATATATCTTTTTTTAAAAGAACCAGGAAATTCAATTCCTTGTACTGTATCAATAATAGTGCGTTGCAGCTGAGGCACAAAGTTAGGGATCTGGGTGTTTTGTTTGATGAACAGATTAATTTTATAGAACACATAAATTCGGTTACATCCAGAGCCCTAAAGGCACTAGGTTTTATTTATAGAAACACCTCATGTATGTCAGTTGGTGGATATAGGCTTGTGTTTGGAATTTTTAAGCTGTGAAATCCCGCACATTATGACTTATCACATTGAGTCAACCAAAATGAAATTTAGAGACCTTGGCATTATGTTCTTTCCATACATCATTAATCAATTTCATAGAGCACTGCTCAAAAGAATTTAACAATGTCGCTTCCACTCAGACTTATATTGCTCCTCTACCTCTCCTCGAGCACTGCTCTTCAATTTGGGGAATGTAATTTTTAATTTTTTAATTTAGTGTTTGTTTCCATAAAAAAAAAATGGTTAAAAATAAAATTTACAACAGATAATGTAGCAGAAAACATCAGTTTCCTTAATGTAATGTAATTGAAGAAAAATACATACCTCCTTAGGTTTAGCAGCAACATTTGGATTTGGTGGATTAGCACTTGGTATCACTGGCGTATTAATGTAATCTTTTGTAGTTAATGTTTGGAATACTAAGTTCACAAAATTCTCGGTATCTGAAACATAACATGAGCGAGTCATTGCTACCGCTTTACCCTGGACCATTGAGTCGTGTACAACTATCATTGTACAAACCAGACTAAAAACCATCTATAGCACTACATAGTACAAAACTACTTTTAATTTGGAATATATAACACAGGGTATAATCAATGTAAATCTCATCAACCATATGTTTGACTAATGAAGCATTCAAGCACTGCCATTACATTACAATCTCTTAACTTTGGGGAAACATGTAAAATTGACAATGTTAACGCTTATGAAGACCTTTTTAACGATAGTTAAGTAGTAAATCTTACTCTAAATGTGATCCTATGCCAAACAAGCCTAGAAATACTTATTCGTAAGTGAACAAAAATAAATAGAAAGCTTTATTTTAAATCAGAAATTAAACCAAAAGAGACCTAATCATATATATCTCCAAGCTGTTTACATATTATCCCAATACCTTCAAGCAGGAGGTAAATAAAAGTAAAAATAGAATCGCTTATTTTTAGTTCACTTACCCCCTTCTAAGAAAACTTCAAGTTGTCCTACCATACTTTTTCTAAGTTCAGCTTCGGATTTATCCTTCTTGATCAACGCTAGGACGTATTTGGCCAAAGCAGCTGGGTCAGCCTCACACCTAAAAAATTAGAATATTCCATAAAAAAAAGTGAGGTTATCTGACATCTTGATACCGTTTCTACTTGTTGCAACTAATTGAACCTCAATTGGTGCCTTTTCTGCATTTAAGGGCACCGGCAAACAGCCAAATAAACGAATTCAAACGTAATTAAATAGAAAATAGCTATTTTCTCGCCAAATATGGGGGTCAACTTACATAGGCTTCAGAACAGCTGTCAGCCAGCTTTTGAACGCTTCTACCTGGTCCACTATCATTTTTATTAAACGTTTATCATTTACAAAGTTATTGACAAGGTTCTATATCACAAATACACTAAAAACTACTAAGTTTTCTTGGAAAATGCAAGAAAAATCGTAAGAAAACCACACTGAGCACCGCGGCCTGAAAAATGTCTAACTCGATTTTCTATTTGCCATTTTTGGAAATCAAAGTAGGAGAGGAGGTTGTACCAACCACATAAAAAAAACTATCAAGGGCATACAATTGTACTAGTTAAACCAATATTAGGCCGCGTTCGTTATGGTCATCTTTTTCCTCGATTTGCTCTAACATTTTGACAGGCACGTGACTTGGATTTTCCTTTTAAATACGCAGACCTCGTGACTGTCAAATTTTCAGAGCAAATCGAGGAAAAAGATGACAATAACGAACGCGGCTAATTGTATAACGTAGTGATTTGCAATTATTACATATAGGCCGTATCTAAAACCCTATAGGATGGTCAATAGGCATAAAGAACATTAAATTAAATCTGCGCCAGGTGAATATTTCCAACGTCAGACCAATTCGCGCTCAATTCCTTGTGCACCAGCAACCCATGGGTTAGAATGTACTGTTTACAGTACAATAATCCTTTAAGCTGCATTTTAACGTTGATCGAGTACAACAGCTGCCTCAGCAAAAAGGCGCTTTTTTGCCAAATCATTAAATTCAGTACTCCTACCACTATATTCATCTAAAAGGCGCCGACAAAATGATCATAACCCAGATGACAGATGATTTTATCAAATTGTATTAGAATTGCAAGAATAATTATGGTTACATCAACCGGATTTTTTCACTGACAGCTGCTCTGTCGTGACGTAGTTACGCGACGAAAGTGGCACGAAAGCCTTATGGCAAAGATGTACGGGCACGACTATTTTTCTTGTTTAGAGTTTATAAAAATATGTTCATTCCGACTAACGGATCGCAAGATTAATATGTGATCAAATAAATAAAATTATGTATTTACCTAATACACAATACATATGTATTTTTTTAAACCTCAGCCCTTTTCCTGTTCTTTAAATAACAAAATAAATAGGTACGTTATCTTAAATACAAAAAAAAATTTCGCTCATCGTTCACCTGGCCAATCGTAGACACGACCAATTAAATCATGGAACCTAACTTGTATTTTAGCGTTGACAAGTTTCAGAGTTACGCAAGAGTTTAATCCAATATGATTGGTGGCCACGATATGGTTTGGTGCCAGTCAACGTCGTGGTCACCCCCTAATCACGGCACATATAACAACCAGCAATATTACACAAGCGTCTGTAGACCCGATATAATTTTCGACACCGACTCTAGCGCCATCTAGTGCAGATGGCGTTGACTCAAGCGATTGCATTCGCGCTATGTCATCGTGATGCAATCGATTTGCATATAAAGCGTGGTGGTACAGAGGACTAGATGGTTAGGTCTGAACTCGGCAGCGGCATTTATCGGCGTCGGCGGCTCGCGTTTAAACCCCATTGTTTTCTTTTTATTTTTTTCTTAAGGTTAAGTTTCTAAACAGTTTTTTTCTTGATTTTGGGTATGTCTTGGGTTAGTTTGGGTTAGCACTTGGTTAGTTTCCTTTTCTTGAGCCCCCGTAGCGAGCGCAGCGAGCGGAGGGCCATGCGAAAAGTGATATTACGTATTGTAATACGTGCCCGTACTTTGGATGCACTTTTTCCAAAATATGTTGCTTTATTTAACTAAAAACCAGGATATATTTAATAAAAGCCGTATTATAGTCGATATACAGT
>MU184122.1:66056-108041 GCA_016904865.1 Pissodes strobi | reverse complement strand
GTATACAGTAGCTTGCATGTGTTTCCGCGAATACATTCACAGAGAATCCCCATTCTTTTTGAATATATTCCACGCAAGGCCAGCCTATGTAGTATAGGTAGCCTTTGGTATCGAAAATTTGGTCGGGTCGCTAGACTCTTGTCAATATCACATCTTCTGTTTTCGCATCTGCGCAAGTTCGCGCGCAAGATAGTCCTTGGTAGGAAATCCGTCCAATTGCACAAGAGTCTAGGTACAGACCCCGGCAGTTTTATTTAAAGCTTCAAACCCTATCCCGGGGTATTATTATGGTTTTGTATGGTTTTTCGCTCGCTACGGGGGCTTAATCAACAAGAACTAACCCAAGGCTAACCCAAACTAACCCAAAATATTATTATGGCTTTGCATGGCCCTCCGCTCGCTTCGCTCACTACGGGGGCTCAACCAACAAGAACTAACCAAAACTAACCCAAGGCTAACCCAACAACCGAATTACATTCTAAATTAAGATAAAAAGGTAAATTTATAAAAAGCAAAAAAAATCTGACACGACCGACGGGAATCGAACCCGCAGCGCCGGGATGAGTAGCAAGCATGCTACCCTCTACACTACCGAGGCCTTGCTGAAACTTTGCTAGAACGTAGTGAAATATGCATTTAATCACAAAGGTGATGCTGGTTGCATAACACGGGGTTTGAAGCTTTAAATAAAACGGCCGGGGTCTGTACCTAGACGCTTCTTCCAATTGCGGCCAGCAGCGTCGTGTTTTTACGATTGGCTTATTTTATTGCTATTGGAGTTAAATCGAAACCATAGGCGTGTATTTATCAAATAATTGACATTGTGAGAGACGAACGTTGTTTATGACATTGTGTAATGCAAAAAGCGTGCCGTGCCCTAATCGTGCTGGCAAATTGCCTTGCAGCAGGGTCATAAAACAAAAAAGAACAAACAAGAGAGGAAGAAAGACAGGGACGTGATCATTTATTTTATGTCTGGCGACTATGCCATAACTCTCAGCAGTCAGCTGTTTTCATGTACTTCGTGATGTAACAAATCGTTTGTATGCCTCTGATGCTCTAGAGGTTTGCATAGTTAGCCTACACTTCGGCAACGCGAGTTCAAACCCCATCGGTTTCTTTATATTTTTTTTAAGGTTAGATTTCTAAACAGTTTTTTTCTTGATTTTGAGTATGTATTGGGTTAGTTTGGGTTAGCACGTGGTTAGTTTCCTTTTCTTGAGCCCCCGTAGCGACCGGCGCGAGCGAAGGGTCTGCGAAAAGTGAATTTAGGCATGCTGCTGAGAGTTATGGGATAGTCTCCAGACGTAAGTGACGTGATCTGCCTATTTAAAAATGACAGCGAGCAATCACGTGCATAAACCAATTAAACCAGTCAAAATTGTTTACATTCCATTACTTCCTCCATAGCCCCATTTATTTCAATCGAAACCTGTTTTTGTGCATCTTAAGTTATGTAAATATTAGGAAAACTCAGAAAAATAGCAACAAGTCGGACAAACTATTTTTATGTATTAGGTACGTACCCGTATCGGCCCCCCGACCTACATACAAAAGTATGGGGGTCAGGGGGCGATGCGTTATTCAACCTAAAAGGAAGCACCCTTCATGCCCTATGTATTCAGTATTCATTATAAACAGAATAAAATACCCTCAAATTGTTATAGGCATAAATATTCGTCAATATGCAAAACAAATTTAAATTCATTTATCCATTCTTCTCTTTCCTAGAAGACACTAAAACGTCTTCATGATGTTTTCATGCATTAAATTTCCATAAACAGGCCTGTTATGATGTAATTAAACGGGTCATTTAAACATTTAAGCTATAATTAACATTTAAAGCTGACCAAACAAGTGTTGGGCATTGACTGATAGAGTTTAAGTTCAAAAACCTCAGGGGCAACTCGCCATATTATAAGGCTTTGTCAGCCAATTCACTTAATTAGTATCCAGTGTTACTTAATTTATCGAATGAAGATGTTAAATTAGATGCTTGATATGAGTTGTTTAGTGTCCCGGGATTTTTGTGTTATTGTGTGATTAGTTTGTCCAATGTGTGGTGAGAATCAGTTTTGTTGTGTACTAATTATTTGCAAAAAAACCCTTTTTGAATATGTTTTAACCAATTACAGAGCTAAGGCAAAGACCCACCTTATTAGAGATTAGAGGGTCTCGGTAACCAAAAATATTCCAAATAGTTAAATTAAATAAATTACCATATTGAGGGTAAAGCACAAAGTAATGTGAAATATCAAGTTTACATCATGTTTATTATGATCTGGGCATATCCTTGATCTTTGACATTTACACTGTTTAACATATTTTCAGTCCTGTATTATGGTAAAATGATTATCGAACTTGGGTATTGTATCTGTTTAATAGTTATCATATTTTTATGACCTATAATGGAGTATGTAGATTTATGTTTTATATTGTTGTGAAGGATTCTTATTTCTCCACCTGATTAAGACATTTTTAAATAAGGCTACTTGAGCTCTGGCCCCGGAGTGTAAATTGCACAAGTGATGGTTAGTAACTATTTTTATTGTTAGATTTTTCATTATTGACAATGGGGGCAGGTTTGTTGCTCGAAACGTCGAATTTTTACTAGTACTTTTAGGTTTTTCAGCTTTTTAGGGTTATGAAATGAGCCTTGGTGCTAAAGCGGCCTTATTTAAAAACTCTTAAAAAGCTGGAGGTGGATTGTGTTCGCAAAACAAATCCAATTCAAGTGGGCATATGATTTTCTAAGTTCCAGCTACAATTTTTGACATTGATCCATTACTAAGTTTCCGAATTCGTCAGGTTTTAAATGGGACTTACTATGAAAGTCACATGTGATGGGTTGGGTTTACTTTTCTGTGATTTTTAGAATGACAGATACAACTGCTGCTGCTGATAAAGAATCCTCTACACTCGACGAAGCGATTGATAACCTCTCGCACGAAGATCTGCTTGAAATCACACAGAGCAGCATCAAGAGGCTCGTTGCGTCTGATACGTTGCTGTCAGATCTACCTGTGGATGTCACTCCAGAAGAGGTATTAATAATATTAATAATCATATGCATTCAGTTGGTTAGGGTTCGGGAATGCAATCTATTGTTCAATATATTCGTTAACAATATTCATGAATGTTTTAATCACAGGAACTTCCTGAAGATTGACAATTCCAAACACTGCTGACAGCTGCAGTCACACCTGAATTGGTTTTCTAAAAGGTTCAGGCTAAATTGTGTATAATGATTTTTAAATACTTATAGTAGGAATATTATTATTGTCATATACATACCTATTTCAATGTCCTATAATTGGGGCCTTGGGCCTGTTTGAAATATATGTGTCTTTTAGGTATTAGCTCAAATAGCAGTTATACAGGGGCAGAGTATAACCGTGACCATCCTGAGGTACTCTGAAACACCTTTAAGTGTTGTGGTAAGTGATTTCCTTATCATCGAACATCCTTTATTCATCATAAAAGTAAGCTGTGCATGTAATCCCATAAGTGCATCCTGATTTTGATTTTAAATTCAAGGCAACATGACTTATTATCTTTGATTGTAATTTTTGGGAAATCTTTTATAGTTTGTTTAATCAGTATTTCATAGATTTTATAAGTGTATACATATTTCCTTGGGGGCTTCTCTTTTTACTTGCTGAGTCATTATTGGATTTACTTTAAAAATAAGATAGTGTTTTGCCCGAATAATTGACTGGTTCTATTTACCTTAATAGTTAAAACATCACGTCATATTGAGTAATTAGACAATTGAATTTAGTGTGTGGCAAGAAGTAACGAGGTTTCAAAGGAAGGGTTAGGTATGTATTTTTAATAATCAATGTACTTTTCAAGAAATTCATCAAATTCAGTGCAAAAGGTTTGCCTAAAAAGTGTATGTTTTATCCATTTACGGAAAAAACTTTTTTTTTTTACATGGCCCTTAATGGGAAACATATGAAGTGTTGCAGGACACAGAAGTACTTTAGAATTAGGTACTTGTTGGAACTGTTACTCTTAATACTTCTATATTCCGAAAGTAGGCCATTGTAAATTTTGAGACATATATCAGTGAATTCTTGATGTCATATCTATTCCCATTTGACATATTTTTTATGGACGAGGGACAAGTAAATGTTAATTAATATCTTCTCCTCAATGAAAAATTGGTTAGGATAGTCCCTTGGTTTTAACTTGCATAGATATATCAGAGCTCACTTCTGAATGCGATAAATGTATACATGCTAGCCAATACATATCTATTTTCAAAACAACAATCCCAGATTCGTAAACCTCAATAGGGAAATACGAAAAAATGGATATTAAAGGAAAATATGCAGAAAACCGTATACAAAATTTAAGTTTTCCATACCTGCAGCATTTTCCCAATATTTTGGCATGACATTTAGGTTAAAATGTAAAGCTGGAAAAATGGGTCAGGATTGGAAATTTTTGAAACTTTTTGGGGATTATTGAATTTATGGTAGATTTCGAGGTGAAATTTCACTTTCAGCACATCAATGTGAATAGTTTGGGTAGCAAGTAGATTTATTTGCCTGAAATCTCATTTAAAACGATTTAAATCTGGGAAAATATGCCAATATTTAGTGCTAAGCAGCAATTTTGATGTAAAATTTTACTGTAAACACCAAAGTCTACGCATTTGTGGTAAATATAACCAAAATATTTTTTCCTATTGCATTATTATAAAAGATTTCATTATGGAAGATCCTAAACGCATCCTTCATACTTTTTGCATTGTCGCGGTATATAATTTACATCCAGGTTGACAGTGTCAAGTAGGCCGTGGACGGACAGCCATTATGATGTCGACCAATGATCAAGCGCGTTGTTTGTCCACAGCCTACTATTCGGGCATCCTATTTAAAAAGGGAACACACATACCGTGTCAATGCAAAAAGTTGTTACGTGAAATATGCTTAGAATTTTCTGTAGAAAATAGGGTATTTTGTATCTATAAAAAAAAACATCGTTATTTTAACAAGGGTGCCGACTTGAAAATGGATTATATACCTTGGCAATGCAAAAAGCTTCTAAATAATAATTGTGTATTTTGGAAATAAAACCTCCACAAAAGCGGAAATTTCTATGGGTTTGAGATTATGTTTAGAGTCAACCCTATTTATTATTTAATGTCATTTTAATCTTATTTTTGTTATATTTGTCGAACTTCTAAAAAGGTATACAATTCTAAATATTCAACAATTTGGCTTTCAAGCTTGAGTGGGAACCAGTAATGGTGTATCTAATTTTCTAGAATGTCTTTATATGCAATTCCGGATGCAGTTTTCTGTGACTTATCCAAAGCTTTTGACTGTGTGAGTCACAGAATACTGCTGCAGAAACTTGAAATCTATGGTTTCAGAGGAGTTGCACTTAATTGGTTGCGCTCATACCTGTCAAGTAGAACACAAAAGGCTTTAAATCAGTCATTATTGATACTAAAATTGATCTAAATTAGTCAGTTCCCATGAAGGAACAACAGTTTGTATTTGGAAAATGAAAATTTTTTAAACATAAAAATATAGAATAAATAAGGCTCGTTAAGTTTTTTCTACGACTGTATGTAAATTACTAACTGTGTTGACTATTTTTAGTGCTTTGTAACGAACGTACTTGCAGATCACAATCTTATCTTGATTTTGATTGATTAATATAATAATAATAAAAACGGTATTAAGGTTTGTTTCAATTGGCCATGAAAACCGTACATAAGATGGTAATATCCAGTAGCATAAAGTGAAATTGTTAACTATAAATAACGGTTCCTCGTACGGTTTTCTAGGCAATTGGAACAGAGGTATCGAGAGTACAATTTATACGAGATGGTGGTGTTGCTATCTGTTGTGAGAAAGCCGAAGACATAATAAATATATCAGAAGAAGTTAAAAATTATCTGGATGGAAAGTACGAAGTAAAAGTCCCACAAAAGAAAATCCCAAAATTGAAGATTATTAATATTGAGAAAAAGTTGTTAGAAAACTCAAACGATGAATATAGTGAATTCATTGAGAAACTAGTTCTACAGAATAGTATTTCAACAGAACAGGGCAAAAGCAATATAAAGGTAATTAGTACTTATGAAGATGAGAGGAAAAAGTCAAACGTCAAAAAGTCAATCTAATTACCAAAAAGGAAGTTTTATTTATTGGATGGAGAAAATGCAGATATCTTGAACATGTTAATGTGGTGCAGTTTAATAAATGTTGGAAGTTTGGTCACATGGCAGGGGAGTGTAGAAGTAATTGTCTAAAATGCAGTGGAAACCATAAGTTAGAAGACTGTCATAGTAGTGTTGAAATTTGCATAAATTGTAAACATGCCAATAGACTATAACCATGCAGCATTTAACAGAAAATGTGACGCGTACAAAAGAATTTTTGAACAGCTACAGAGAAGAGTTAACTACCCAGAAACATTTAATAAGCCAAGTAAATAGCAATTAAAGAATCAAGAATTACTATATCTAAACATACAGAGTTTTACATCACATAAAACGGATTTAAGTTAGTTAGTTCATCCTGTTGCAATTTGTCTATATAATGGAAGCCATTCAGGAAAGTGAATTGGAAATTGATGGGTATGAAGCAGTGAATTGTTATTCAACAAGCCGACATACAGGAGGTTCTTCGATATATGTGAAAGAGGAAATAAAATTTAAACAACTGCGTAGTGTAACATTGTACAAGAATATGTGGCTTAAACAAATCTGATAATAACCAAAAATATAATATTTTAAATGTCTACCACTCTCCATCTTCTAATGATAATGAATTTCTGGATAAACTGGATCAAATATTAGGTGACTACGCAGTTAGGCGTGAAATATTCATAATGATTAGCGATTTTAATATAAACACAGCAAGAGATACATACTATTCCAGAAAGTTATACATGATACAGAGAAATGGACTTTACCAAATTGTACAGCATTTCACAAGGATTACTCAGAATACAGCAACAATAATTGACCTTATTATTGTAACTAACAAAAAGGAATTAGAATATCAGATACATCACACCCCTACAATATCTGACCATGTAGTACTAAAAGTAGACTTTCCTTGTATATATATCAGCCCTCAGAAGTACACTTATCGAGATATGAAACATTTTAATGAGCTGCAAAAATTACTAACTAATTTTCAAGCTGGATTTAGACGAAAACACTCATATGAAAGTGCACTACAAACAGTTATTTCCAGGTGGAAGTCTGCACTAAGTGAAGGAAAAGTTGTAGGAGTAGTATTTATTGACTTTCGCAGAGCTTTTGAGACAATAAGCAGAGAGTTGCTCATCTTAAAGTTACAAAAATATGGTCTAGAAGGTAGTGTCTTAAAGTGGTTTACAGAATATCTGCAAGAAAGAAGTCAACAAACAAAATACAATGGCGAAGTATCCACAGTTAAACCGGACTTGTTTGTGTTATATATCAATGATATTGGTAATGTCATTCATAACTGTGAATTACAGCTCTTTGCTGATGATACAATCCTATTCATTGAAAGTGAGAATATAGAGAATATGGTTCAAACAATTAATGAAGATTTAGTTAGACTGTATAAATGGCTGTGTAGTAATAGCGTAAATGTAAATAAAACAAAAGTTATGATTCGTAAAAATAGATATAATATGACAGATACATACAATCACAGTGATATTCTAATAGATAACAAGAAAATTGCGCGAGTTAAAGAATTTAAATAATTAGGAGTTGTCATAGATGAAAACCTAACCTTCTCGAATCATGCAAATTATAAATTCAATTCAATTTAATTCAATTCAAGCTAACACTCCTATTTACACAAAAGGCAAACAAACAAGAACAACAACTATAAGTTTACAACAATTATAAGTTCATAATTATAAGTTTACAAGATGGTTAACAACAATTGCAGTCTACAATGCTTCATGAAAAATTCCTCAAGAGAATAAAAGGCCTTGCTTAACAATATCTTCTTGACCTGTTTATTAAAAAGTCTCTCACTGTCTAAATTTTTGATTTCCAGAGGCAGATGGTTAAATATTTTTATTCCCTCATATATGATTGAATTTTTAGTCAAAGAAGTTTTTGGGTTAGGTAATCCCAAACTATTGCTTCCGAATCTTGTTACCATCAACGGCATTGCTCTGCTATCTAGTGATCCTTTGTATTCTCTGTAAACCATACTTGCAGTCATTAAGATAAAAAGTGAAGTCAATGTCAATATTCTTTGGCGAGTAAACAGAGGCCTGCAGTGCTCCCTAGGGCCGACCCCAGATAAGTAACGCAAAGCCCGCTTTTGAAGAACAAAAACGGACTGAATCAAATGACCACACGCAAAACCCCAAAGTTGTATTCCATACCTCCAGTGGGACTACATTAAGGCAAAATACACTTCCCTTGCAACATCATGTCCCAAATTTATTTTTGCTGCCCTTACCGCAAAACATGTCAACCTTCTCCGCAAGATCTGTATATGGCCATCAAACTTCAACCTACCATCAACCACCAATCCCAGAAACTTATAAGTTTCCTTGCCACTTAATGGAACATCATCCAGAACTATGTCAGTTACAGTACATTTAAAGCTTATAATATTAGTTTTCTCAACATTAAAAATCAGCCTGTTGCTATTGCACCACTCCACTATTGTTCCAATATCACGGTTTATAGTATCCCTCAATGAGTCAGTATCCGATCCTAGCCACGGAATTGATGTATCATCGGCAAATAGAGGAAATGACTCATGAATATTGATGGAAGCTAGGTCGTTTATATATAAAAGGAACAGAAGTGAGCCAAGCACTGAGCCTTGAGGAACCCCATGCTCAATGTTCTGTCCTGCCGATAGTTTATTTAGACACTTCACATATTGTTTCCGCTCAGTTAAGTAAGACTGTAGCCAGTTAAGAGTAACACCTCGAAAACCATAACAAGTAAGTTTCTGCAGCAGTATTCTTCGATCCACACAATCAAGTGCCTTGGAGAAATCACAGAACACTGCTGCAGCTACCTCTCCCCGATTTAGACCAAGATACAGTCCCTCAAGAAAATTAAGTACCACATCACAAGTATTTTTGTCATTTTGGAATCCAAACTGGCTAATATTCAACAATTTATGTTTTTGAAGGAAGGACATCATTCTAGATTTGACCATCTTCTCTATAATTTTAGATATAGTAGAAAGAAGCGATATAGAACGATAACAAGAAGGATCATCAAAACTGCCACCTTTAAACAGAGGTCTCACCAAAGCTGACTTTAAACCATCCGGGAATACACCCGAATCAAAAGACATATTTATGGCAGTAGCCAAAATCTTCAACACACAATCCGGCAACCTGTTAAATATTCTTACTGAAACCTCGTCAATACCCAATTTGTCCAAATATGGTTTTAATTTCATTAATATGAGTATGAAAACACCTAAAGGAATCCAACACTGAAATATCTCTCAAGTACTGCATAGGATTCGACCCAGGTGGCATCTGGCAGGTCAGTTTCCGAGCAATAAGAGTCATTAAAACTGTCAACATCAATCTGATGCTGATTACTAGAACTGACGCTCATGCCTCTCAAACCATCAATTATGCGCCAAACTTCTCTAGACTTGTTTTTTGCCTGAGCAATTTTATTATTATAATAATTTTGTTTCGCGTACTTAATTACCTTTATATGTGTCAAAATATGTTATTAAAAAAGTGGCACAAAAAAACTTTCTAAGAGTATGTAGGCATCTAAGATTTTTAGAGGATGCCCTTATCCCCCTTGTAACCCATGGCTTCCTATTTTTTCCTTTTACAGTTTTCAGAGGAAAACTCTCTTGAAAAACATGAATTAGTTTTCGGTTAAAACTCTCAAGTGGGTTTGACATTACAAATATTAATTCCCAGTTCATTCTCCTGCAATGACTTATATGAAAGTTTCTCTCGCTGTATATTCTCATTTTCCTATTAATTTTCGTAAGCTTGTTGGATCTCAGTGGTGTGCTTGATATTATAGCCTCATGATCCGATAAACCTGAAGGCACCACAACTGCGTCACATTCATTGTCATCAAAATTTATGCAAAAATAGTCAATCAAAGTCTCCGAGCCAGCACTAATCCCTGTTGGAGTAGTGACCAGAAGCCTTAGATTAAATGACTCAAATAGATCCATTAAACTCTGCGTATGCCCATAATTAACATCAAGATAGTCAATGTTTAAGTCTCCAGTCAATATCAATTTAGCATCAAGTGGCAAACCTAAGAGTAAAGTCTCCAGAGCATTCAAAAAGCCACAAATATTACAACTAGAACTAGGTCAGTAGTATTAAGTATCCCATCATACATAAGAGAAAATTCAAATTCACCCTCAGAGGCTAATTCATTAAACTTTGAGACATCCACATGAAGATCTTCGCGCATAAATAATGCTGTACCCCCAGAATGAGGGATAAATAATGGTTCATCAACCCGCAACCAGTGTTCTGTTATACACAACAAATCAGATTGATTATGGTATTCAAGAAACACAGTCAATTCATCTGTCTTATTGTGGATTGATTGAATATTCCACACTAAAAAAGATACATTACCTAGAGTTTCATGGGTGGTGGAGGCTGGTGGCCAAGTTTGTCTAAAAAAGCTAAATTCGAATGATCATCAGCTTCTGGAGACACAAATCCAGAGCCATCAATTGCATTGTCCGAGCACTCCAAAGAAACACTGCAAAGATCTGTAGTTTCCACATAAGTGAGGGTTTTGGATTTGTCAAAGTGACAAAAGTTAGCAACCTGGTTATAAAGTAATTCTGCCAACTGCCATGTGATTCAAATAAATACTATTCCTATCATAACACATAGCCCTAAATCTATCCTGTAAATCAACAAATCCTATATTATTTGAATAAAAACATAATCTTGACACACAATGAAAAACTCTACTATTTATTAAATAATACCTATTGCTAATATTTTCTAAAAATCTATTGATGGGCAGATTACAAACAATAAGATTGGTAAAGAATCATTTGTCTGCCAATGCAGATATGGTTATTTTTGAAACATCTGCATTGTTCAACCCAGCTAAAACCACTACAAAATCCGATTTTGTTAAGTGTGTTAAAAGAATTGATGCTTCGAACTACGTCATCAAAACCTGCAAATGGTTTACACATGATCTGAATAGAAGTCTTTAAAAAAGTTTTTCAAGTATTTATACATATTTCTACCACAGTCATCAGTTAAAAACACAATCTTATTCTTTTTTTGGATAGTTTTTTCCTCTACAGTTTTCACAGGTCTTGAATGCTCGTCCTCCAATCGTTTGGCCTTGTTTGTTGTTGCAGCCGTAGATGGATCGTGATCAGGCTCATCCAGCAATATCACATCATCTTGAACTTCATGATGTGTATTTCTAAGTTTGGATAGCTCTGATTTTAATATCTCAATTTCTGCTTGGTAAGTCAAATTTTCCATTTCAAGTACTCGAATTGAGGTGATCATATTGCGATTAATGTTAGTCAGTTTACCTATTTCCTCTTTCTGGTTTTCAAACTTACCCATTAGTGCCTTGTCATCAATTCTAAGCTGATTCAGTTCTTTAGAAATCTGTAGCAGTTCTTTTCTTTTATTATTCAAAGCATCAACAAATTTTCTTTCATGTTCCAAAACTTCAAACTCAAAATCCAATGAACGTGTACGTTGCTTACGTGCACACTTTTGAGCTGCATTAAGATCAGTTTGTAACTTGTCTATTGTATCCTGCAGATCCTTGATGATAATATCCTTTTCATGCAAATCAGCCTCAAACTGGTCGATCTGTGCCCCAAGTGTACATTTTAGATCATGATTTAACCTGATCATCAGTTTCTGCATCAGGAGTATTCTCGCTGGCCGAATTTTTGCATTCGATTGAACAGTAAATTATAGAATTTCCAATTATTAAATGGTTATTAAATTCCTTTTTAGACAACTGAAGTGAAAGACATTGTGACAAACTGTACACCATAAGAGTGCTGTAGTTTTCTTCACACAACATTTACTTATTAACTTCCATGTTTCCACTACTAGCCATTATCCATATATTTAAAGAAAGTACCTCTCCAAAATAATAAAAATATAGTCTAACATTATTCAAAAAAGATTCCGGGAGAAAGACCCCACATAATAAAATTCATTCAATAAAATCATGTTTCAGAGAATGACCCAATAGGTATTTACTGGGTATCAGCATTGGACTTCATGTTTTTTTCGTGTAAACAATGCAATAGAATGTTTTGTTAACCTTTTTTGTGCAGATGAGTTATTGTTCTTCTGAAATTTGCCCTTTTATACGAAAGCTTTTTGACAAATTTTCTTACATAATTATGATACACTCATAGCATACATTTTTACACACATCATGCTATACAACTTACTACATTGTCTACAAAAAACCACATAAAATTCTGAAATACTGCAGAACAACAATTTAAATAATAACAATCACCTTTAGTTCTTGGTCTAACCTTCTAATTTTTAAAACAATTGTAATGCCTCATTTCAATTACTTTGCTACCGTTATGTATATGTTTCAAAAGAGTCATATAGAAGTCTTACAGAGAAAACAAAATCGTGCTTTAAGACACATATTAGGGTGCAATAGGCATACAAGAATAAGAGACATGTTAGAAGCTACAAAGTTATTGAGTGTGAAGCAAAATATTTTGTTAAATACAATGATTGTTGAATATAAGATAAAAAATGGTATGTATCCGGAACATATTTTAGAAAAACTGCAATTAGTATCTGATATTCACAACTATAATACAAGAGCTTTTATTCAAACAACGACAAGAGGTAGACAAAATTTTTATGTAACTTGAGTGCATTCGAGTTTTGCACAAAACAGTCTGTTTCATAAAGGTTTGGTAGACCTTAATAATCTTCTATAATATATAAAAAATTTAAATTTTGTTAGCTATAGAGAAAGGTTAAGAAAATATATTGTTGAAAACCATAGTATTATATAGGTACAGATGTAGTATTTTTCATATTCGTTACTGTACTGTGATAGCAATTTGCTAAATAAAGGATAATTATTATTATTATTATTATTATTATACGCTTTCGTAAAGTCTTATTTTGATCCTCCTGCATGTTTAAAAACCTTCTGCCTCTGCATGCCTTCCAATATAAGACTTTACATACTTATGTAGGTATAGTTACCGAAAACATTGCGTTCATATCAGAAATCCACTTCAGATTCCCCAACAAAATACGACGGTGCTCGATCTGAAAAAGGCAATCAAAAGGAACTTTTTGCTCAGACAGCAACGCCAAAAGAGCAAGACCAAAGTCAGTTGGAAGTACGTCTGGAGAACGTTCTGGTTGCAGAACACCGCGAACGGTAAAGTCCTCAAAAATGATAAGGAATTGGTTGGCAACTATGGAGTCGTAAATAGGTATGTTTGTCCCATCGTAAGTGCAAGTGCATCAGTAAAACGTATTCTATCCCACTGTTTAATAATTATTGCGGACTTCTGTGTTTCTAGATCGGAGTTGAGATTCGTAAAAAGGTTGTCGAAGAGTAAGGGTCCTACCGAGCACCCCGAGACATGTTAAGAAGCAACTATGCCGAAACTAGGGTTAGAAAAAAGACGATGGGTTTTTGTCGTGGTGATGGTGGGCAGTTTTATGCCGTTCTCAGGTAAGACGGCTCTGAAACTATCCTAAAAGAATACATTGATAATAACAGGTGAAATGCTTTTAGCGTTTGGCATCGAAAACTATCCATGGCTCGAGCAGATTTCGCGTCAAGAAGAACTAACATTGGGATGCGAACATTTAGGACTGAACCGTCGCCGGCCCTACAACGTGTCGCAGTTGAACCACATACTGGTCGATCACGTCCACAAGCTGCTGTACTGCTACGTGCCTAAGGTGGCCTGCACCAATTGGAAGCGGGTAATGATGGTTTTGACCGGCCAGTCTAACGTCACTAATCTAGTCAATATTCCTGCGAGTGTGGCGCATGCTAATAGTTCTACAATTAGGTAAAATAATCACTAAAATATGTGTATTTGTTGAATGATGTTAAGATTTTGATACCGTCCAAAGTTGCGATAAGCTAATGAAAATGTCTGATGAGCTTAACTGCTTGGGTATCATAACCGTCCGGTAGCTTGTTTAAACATTTAGGACAAAATGATATAGTAAATAAAATATGGAAACCCTGTTTGTATATATGTTGCTAGTATATGATATCATTATTAAAGGGTTTAATACATTTTGTGATCGTTTTAGGCTCTCTCAACTCCCAAAGACTGAAATTAAGCATGTACTAACCGAGTATACCCTTTTTCTAATCGCTAGACACCCGTTCGAAAGACTGCTCTCTGCTTATAGGAACAAATTCACCGATAACATAACCAGTTCGAAGTATTTTCAAGTGAGTCAATTTTCTAAATATTTATTTACTTACCTTAGGATTATTTTCGATAAATTCAAAAATTTCTATTTATTTATTTAGAACAACAATACTTACAGAAGATACTTCCAAATGAAATATAAACTAGTTTAAAAACATTACTTACCTACTAATAGTAAATGCAAGACTATAAATTAATGTATAATAAAATATAACACAAACAAGAGCAAGTAAAGTAAATGAACACTCAAAATTTCCAAACAAGAGAGGTACGTGTCATGACGGAAATGCAAGACACTATGGACTTAACAGTCATTGAACCAGTGGCCATGCTAGTAAGATAAGAAACATTTTAGCTTAGTTTGAGGTTGAAATTCAGTAGGAACATACATATTAAAACACTCCATAATCCATTTTAAGGGACTATTGTCCCAGATTAACCTAGTTAATCTGGGCTATTGTACCCAACATCAGTGTACCGAAAGTTAATCAATTACACTAGTGTTCCGTGACGGCGTTCAAAAATTGATCAAAGCGAGTAGATTGGACCAATCAATCTTATTCGTGATGATTTTATAACCAAACGGTATTGTTAAGATAATTCGACGAGTCTCCAGACTATCCAAGCCCATAAGGATCAGGCGTTGAGTTGTGACGCTTTTTCTTCTTCTAATTGGCGCAAAACCTTCACCTCAGCTTAGAAGAGACCGAGGGTGAATAATATCCAGAATGAAAAAAATTACGGTTAGGCGTATATATTTAAAGATAGAAAGAACAGGGAAGAAGGGAAAAAAACCTAATAATAAAAGTAAGGTAGCTCACATTCAGATGATGGCTTCTCGAAGGTCTTCCAGGAGGAAAGAAACTATGTACTCACTTCTGACGAAGAAGGACTCTACCAGTATCCAGGGGCAAGTCCCGATCCAGAGACCAGATTGGCGTGACCAAGGGACTGAGCTGAAAATGCTCGTAAATGAAACCCTGCCTGTCGAACCCTGTAGAACATCAAAATATTCAAGGTTCTGCATGTAACTCAAAGAACATTTAGACTCAGAACAATCAAAATAAAATATCAAGAGAAAAACAGAATAAAAAAAATTACCTGTAAAGGTAATCTATTCGACTAGATCGTTGGAACGCTCAGATATGTCGTGGATGGACAAGAAGGCCTCTGTAAAGGATTAAGACGCAATTAACATACACTCACGGCGTCCCAGAATTGCGGCATTCGTGGTAGAGGGACAAAAAAAAAGCAAAATCACTCACCCACCTAAGGCAGCATTAAATCCCAGTTACGGGGCGAGGCCCAGGCACTAGCCAAGGTAAGGCCTGAGACTCTAAAAATCGGACGATTGGAACAATCCCATAAGGTAAGACAAAACACTTCCAGCCGACCACACTGCTTCAAACGGCAAGCCAACGCAGTGATCTCCTTGAAAACTTTCCGTAGAAAGTAGAAGAGTTTCCTCTAATATCCCCACTACAAACACTACGAATGACCAATAAAGGTATAGCCACACGTCACGTGGTCGTGGCCTGTCATACCCAATGATTTATCCAAAGCGATTACGAAAACAATGAAGTCGGATTTTTGGTACATTGGTTTTTACCATAATGTTTATTCGAACCAGGAAAAAAGGCACTCCTATTTTATAAAAAGAACCACGTTAAAATAAATCTCATTCCTCCCCGCTCTGTTCTTTACTATAGCGCTTCACTCTGAAATCGGTACGTGTCAATAATAGAAAACAAAAAGATTATGTTTCTAAACAGCTTTTTTTCTTGGTTTTGGGTATGTCTTGGGTTAGATTGGGTTAGCTTCCTTTTTTTTGAGCCCCCGTAGCGAGCGAAGCGAGCGGAGGGCCATGCGGATCGACCAATAGGAGAGGCCGATTTTGATATAGTCGGCTACGCCTGTAAAGGATCTTAAAATGCCCGTGATTACCCTTTAGCACTTCATTCACCGGGCGGTAGAGGTCATTACACGTATAAATAATCCCTAGCATTATAACATCCTTTACACAAATAGTGCACTATATAAAAATCGGCCTTTCCTATTGGTCGATCCGCATGGCCCTCCGCTCGCTTCGCTCGCTACGGGGGCTCAAGAAAAGGAAACTAACCAGGTACTAACCCAAGACATACCCAAAATAAAAAAAAAACTGTTTACAAACATAATCTTAAAAAAAATAATAAAAAATAGCAACGGGGTTCGAACCTCGACCGTCCAGGTGAGCCCCAGCTGGATAAACCTCTACACCACAAGAGCCCTTGACAGAAATCGATTCCATCACGCAGACATATCGTAATACGAGATGGATCGACCAATAGGACAGGTCGATTTTTACATAGTGCACTATTTGTGTAAAGTATCTTTAAATGCTAATCCCTACTTGGATTGACATCAGAAAAATCGCTGATTCTTGAGTGGTTCACCATTTAGTCAAGAATAAAACCCCAAAATGAAAGCTAGCACGTTACAAAGTGCAGAAAAAGTCACTTCTTTCGATGTGAAGTGTCCTGAGCAGGAAACTGACAAACCTAGTCTTGAACACGTTCAATCCTAGCAGAATGGTTTTTTATAGATAAAGGACCAGACAACACAACAGTATTCCAGGTGGCGCCGCATCAATGAGTAATAAAGTATTCTCAAAACATCAATATTAGTAAAATCAAAGCAAGTTCTCATGATGAATCCAGCCATCCTGAATGATTTAGAGATTGCACTATTATGCTCAGTGATTAAGCTCACTCTGGAAAGACTTATATTGGAAAGAGAGTAATGAAATAAAATAGTTTTTTTCTTGTGGATAAATGTCATAACCTTACACTTCAAATCAAATCAAGAGGTCTATATTAATACAAAATTGCACAATACAAACATTCATAGAGTACAATTGATTGATAATAATAGCGTCAGTAGAGAAGGGGTTTCAATAATAAATTTTATGTCAATAGGAACTTAGAATACAACACCTTAACATAAAACACATTAAAAAATTATTACACACTTAAACTAAAACACTTTAAAATTAAAATACATTATCTAAAAATTCTTGAACTGTATAGGGTTCAATTTTCAAAAGTAGATCCTTCACAGTCTTCTTAAAGGTAATGAAGTTTTTGATTAACTTAACATAATCAGGTGATTTATTAAAAAAACTTTATACAGGAATAGGTAGGACCGTTAGTCGGTATTGAGCCCCACAAACCTAGTAGGTATATTATTTTGTGACTCAAATTCAGCAAACTTCTTCTTATTTTTCAAAAGGAATAAATAGCACACACTCACATATGCAGAGGCCAGCAAGTGTTAGAAAACCCAAACTATTAAACTTTCCGCTACATGAATCCCTTCTCTTTAAGTTTAGCGCTGTTATTACTGATCTCTTTTTAGCTATAAAAGTTCTTTCTCCATCACTGCTTCCTCCCCAAAAGATGATGCCATATCTAAGAATTGAGTGTACATTGGCATAGTACACTATTTTGAAGTGGTCAGTATTGAGATATTTAGACATTATCCTGCATTGATCCTGTGACAAACGTAGGTGATCTGTTCCATGCAGTCAAGATTTTGGTCAATGTAAATGCCCAGGAATTTTGTGTGTGTTGAAAGGGTTTGGAGAGAGTCATCTGTTAAGGGAATCATGTCCCTGCTCTTCCTCTTAGTGTGAAAGCAGAGGCAATTAGTTTTGCTGGCATTAAGGACCAGTCTATTTTTGGAAAACCAGTCTTGCGCCGCCTTTAGTATTTCAGAGGAGATCAGAAGAAGATCTGAGAGTTCGGAAGCAAGCGCCAATAAGCTCGTGTCATTTGCAAAGCTGGCAAGGTGGGAACTGCCGGCCGTCCAGTATTTCATTTGCAAGATTATTAACATAGATAATAAAAATTAGAGGGCCCCATGACACTGCCCTGAGGCACACCAAGAAGAAGCTGCTCCTCCCTAGAAAAGTATCTTTGGCCTTTTGACTCAATGAGAACCGTCTGTTTTCGGTTAGAAAGATAAGAAAATCCATTTTAAGGCTGCTAGTATTCATCTCTGTACCTATTCTTAGCTCTACTTAGCACAAGTAGGATGTCCAACTCATTTTTACATACAGTTAGCTCAGAAATTGGTTCAAACGATGTGGAAGAGCGTTGTTTAGGTTTGTCATTCCCCAGTGGGAAACACTCATCAAAAAAGGAACAAAGATTGTTTGCAAAGGACTCCCATTGCTCATTTACAAGATGGTCCGGCAACACAAATAGTTTTCCAATCTTGAGAAGATAACACTCTCTTAAACTTGTTTTTATTTGAAGTTTCGCGTTTTTGTTGTTTTATCTGTTGCCTTACCTACATCTCTGCAAAAGGTAATCTCTGTGCAGTGTGGTCAGATATATGAGTGTCTGCGAGATCCAATTGCAGATTTGTAAAGATGTTGTCTAATTAGACGGAACAAAATTAAAAAAATTTACACAGGGTTAAAACTCCTGAACATTATTATTTCCTGCATCTGAAATATTGATATTAAAATCTCCTGCAATGAAACACTAACAATTTTCATTCAGAAGTATACCTAAAACAATTTCTAATTTAACCAAGAATTCGCGAACAGTTGATAGATGACCACTACCAAAGCTTTCTTAGTGCCTAGTTTCAATTCAATGGCCCTACACTCAAATATTCTCTCCAATGACAACTTGTTAATATCAAGTCGTACCTCGTACTCCACTCCATCTTTTCCATAGATTGCCACGCCTCCGTAATCCTGGTTACGGCAGAAGGATGAAGCTAATTGATACCCCAGGAGGTTAAAGTGAGGTAGCTGCTCGCTGGTCTTCCAACGTTCACTGACACACATAGTAAGGCAATCCTTTTTGGAGTGAATGAAGTCTTGTAGAGGGTCATGTCTTGTATTTATCGATTGCAAATTTTGATGTATCATACTGACTGTTTCTGGGAGATACTTTCGCCCCTTCTTTGGACTACAGCTGCTTCTTGTTACTTTTCTTTTTTGGATTGGCAACCCGGGCAAAAATGTTCTGAACAGCACTGGTCTTTCCCTCCAGCAGACTTACGAGGCCTTGTTCTAAGTCAGCATTACCACTATACCCTGTTGCTGCTGCTTCAGCAATCCACTGGTCTCTTCCCAATCTTTCAGGTTTCCTGGCTTTCGGCATTGATGCCATGCCACAAGTTGAATTTGAGAAAACTTTGAATCTTGATTATTATTGGTGACAAAACTATCATATGGCAGAAACCAACAATGCACTGTACTTTTTATTGCCAAATTAAATTCATATATGTTGTTATTTAAGGCAGTTTTTTGAGCCATATGTGGTTTGTGATACATTATGATAACATATGTATGTTCAAATTCATATAAAAAGTTGAGGCAGAAAACTTCATCCCATTATGCAAATCTTGTTTCCAGTACGAACACCAATCCAAACTTGTTCGATGTCTTCGCCATTCGGGAACGTCTAAAGAGTGGAAGCCAGTGAAATTTCAATAGATATAAGCACTCCATCATCACGAGCTTTGCCTGTTAGGTCAGGATTTCTGTTTTTTCTATAAACTGTATAGTTTTTTTGGAAATAATTCATTCCTCACTCGGTCATGTTTCAGGCCATGTGCTATTTACAGACCTCCTGCAGGGTGCTTTGACACTTTTTTTTTAACCAAACTTGATGAATTTTTAAACAGATTTGATTTGATTGGAATTAATTACCTCCTGCTGAAATTGAACTGTCTTAGTTCTGAGACCGCGAACATTCTGGTAATAGATGGATATTTTCCTATTGGGATGCTTTGATGTGGAACGGCCTGGGTAATTTGTAGATAGTAAACGTTGATTGGGACTATTAACTAAAGATCTGGTAGTAGTTCGGATAGGCGATGAACGGACAGAAAATTTTGTTTCGCACATTCATTTCATTGTACTTTCAGGTCGTTTAATATGCTTAGGGTTTCTCTTCTTTCAGGGTCCCTTCAGTTTATTGCTCCAGTATTGCGTTCCGATCTAGATGTTGCTTTTGTTGCTTCACAGGGCTCGGCATGTTTGGATATTCTTGATTCAGTAAGACGTTTATATGGTAGTGTATTCATTGCCGAATTTAGTGCACGATCCTGATCTGTAATAAAGATTTCCTTATCCGATGTTGGAATGCGTTCCACGTTGGTTGCTGCACCACGTTTTTGCGTGTTAATGTCTTTATGTGGTTTATCTATGGCAGGTTCTGGTTTCGCTTGATTTTTTTATAGGTATAACAATTGTATGGTAATAATTATAGTTGAAGATTTTAGGCTTGTTTCTAATGAGGATGCTTCCACTATTATCAAGTTTGTGATCCGTGACTGATTAATTAAGTGTTTTGTATTCGCTTCTGGTATCTTTCTCAAATCGTCATTCGCAATGAATACATTTTTAAAGTTCTCCTTATTAAGCCTACCATAGATTAGGTCATTTGCCGAGAGAATATCGCTCAAACTATTGACTTAAAGATCTTCCGTCTTTGCCACACAGAAACAGCATCTGTGGAACTTGTTGTCGTTTATTGGCCTGTGACTCAGTTGTTCAGTTGGATACTTTTGTCATTGCTTTTGCGATTGGTGATGCATCTTCATTCCTTGTCTTTGATCTCATGCTTTCCAATTCCCTCGTCACAAACTTTTCATGCTTCTCAACTGTTGTCTTAAGACTCTCGTTATGCACATTTATTCTTCCTAGTTTTGATCTAAGCATAACTATTGTGCATCTGTAATTTTTCTCCTTTTCCTGTAGAAGTTTCTGCAGAGAATCAATCATATTGTTTTCTATTATGATGTCCTTGTATTCCGATACCACTTGACAGGCCTCATCTGTGTTTTCACTATACGCGCCGTTCTGCATGTCCTGAGGATTATTATTATTATCTGTAGTCGCTATCTATTAATTTTTTAATATCGTCTGTCTGGCATTTGTACATTTTGTGGATTTGTTCCATATTGCCCTCGAGTTCTGTCTGTTTTTTAGTTCATATTCACGATCGTCTTTTATTTTTGCTTCTAATGCTTTAATTTTTTCCTTAGTCTCATCTTTTAGTTCCACAGACGCAGCGTTTTGTTGACTTGTTTCGAAATTATTTCTGTATAATTCCTCAGATTCTGCTGCATATTTTTCAAAACCTATCGAGTTTAGCTGTATCCTTTCCATTGCAGTCGGTTTTGCCCTTATATCTGCTTGTTGTTCAGCTCCATATCACCCTCCGTGACATTATGCCACTCCTCACACTTTTTACTGCAATATATCCAGTGGTCCTTCAAAAGTATAACACTCCTGTTCCTTTTAACACAGCTTCTATGCACTTCTATATGGATCACATGTGTCGGGAAACTCCAGTCAGTATTTTACAAAGATTATAAGCGATAATAGAGTATATTGCTCTGAAAAGTATTTAGATAGTGACCAAAATCTTGAAAATATGCAAAATAAATTAGATAGTCTGATGAAATCCAGACATTCTCTTAAAAAGGAACTTATTAAAAAATAATTGGAGTTTAGTAATGTAATAATTGAACAAAAAGACAAGGTCATTAACTCCCTTAGGGCAGAGGTTGACCATTTATCAGTCATATAAACATTCCACTAATAAATAGTTTATAATTTTTTTTGACATATTTTAGGCGAGATATGGCAAACATATAATAAAAAAATATCGTCCGACTGCCACAAACGATGACCTGGATTCTGGGGCGAACGTGTCTTTTCCCGAATTTGTCAGTTTTTTACTGAACGAAGGATTGGACACGAACGAACACTGGATGCGAATTTACGACCTGTGCTTGCCTTGCACTCTGAATTACAGTTTTATCGGTAAGCAAAGATTTTGTTAAATATAGGAAACAGGAAGGGATAATAATGGCAACATGCCATTTATACCACAGGACATTATGACACTATTCAACTTTCAAAAAGAATATTTAATAACAATTGTTGTCTAAACTTAGGATTCACTTCTTATGTTGTTTAAAAGTTACTTGTATCAACTTACCTAAAACCAAGGTTTCGACAGTATTGATAAGCAAGGCGAATTTTTTAGGGCACTACGAAACACTGTCCCAAGATGCCAAAACCATACTTGATATGGTAGAAGCTCCACCCGTAATGTTCCCAGTAACCCGGGCTGGACACACACGAGACAGGCTTCGCGAATACTTTCAACAGTTGTCTATCTTCAATATTGAGCACTTGTACAAAAAATACCTTCCCGACTTCAAGTTGTTTGGTTATGGGTTAGAAGATTTATTAGGTTACGATTTAGCATAGCTCTTAGGTAATTTTTTTTTTTACTTTGAATGTAATTTGTGACGTTTTTTTGTACAAATATTAAAATAAATGTTTACTTACAAGTTTTAACAAGGCTAGAAATAACTAGTCAAACGTAGACAAAACATGATATATTACTTACAGTAACGAATTTGATGAAAATTCCATAAACCAAACACGCACCCAACAATTTACAAACGACTACAAGCTGATTTGAAGCGACACCAAGTCAGCAAATACACGCTCAAGTATACTAAGAACGCGGTGATAGTTTATTATGAGCTTGAGAAGGAATAGGAGGATTGAACCTTCTTGAACCATAGCCTTGACCAGAATAAGATACACTATTATACGTACGCATCATCGCAAAAAAACCAAGAGCTCTAAACGGGAAAATAGAGCAGTACTTCCTACAACTACTGGTGACATAAAGCACGAACTCACCAACCTCTATAACATTGATGCTAAGAACATTTACTTGATGAAGCGCACGCGAGTGCCGTTATACCTGGTGCTTGATTCAACATACACGCTAAAGAAGTTGAAGCAAGAATGTAAAACCATCCTTGATGTGCGGGTCAGCTGGGAAAATAGGTTATCTGACAAACCTATAATGCAATTCAGGCGCTGTCAGGGCTTAGAGCACGTTGCTACATACTGCAGGAAGGATTGCAAGTGTTCAAAATGTGCTGGCCCTCACGATATTACGTCATGTGAGGGTACGCATATTGTCACGAGTAGCTTCGGGGGTAGCGTGATTTCTTTAAAGAATAACTTCTCAGAGAAGAGCCGCGTCGCGATTAGCACAATGAAGGGGTCTCAATGCTTCCTTTAATCTACCACTGGAGGTTCTACTCGTGAGGAGCATTATAAGATCCTTTACACAAATAGTGCACTATTAAAAAAATCGGCCTTTCCCATTGGTCGATTCGCATGGCCCTCCGCTTGCTTCGCTCGCTACGGGGGCTCAAGAAAAGGACACTAACCAGGTGCTAACCCAATCTAACCCAAGACATACCCAAAATCAAGAAAAAAAGCTGTTTAGAAACATAATCTTTAAAAAATAATAAAAAAAGCAACGGGGTTCGAACCCGCGTTTTCCAAGTGAGAGCCAACGACCTAAACCTTTACACCACCAGAGCTCTTGTCAGAAATCGATTGCATCACGCAGACATATCGTAATACGAGATGAATCGACCAATAGGAGAGCTCGATTTTTACATAGTGCACTATTTGTGTAAAAGATCTTTAAATGCTCGTGAGGACACGCCTTGTTTAGCGTGCCGGGGGGTAACTGAGGTAGACCGGGACCGCGTTACGTGGGGTAAGAAGAGATGATAAAATAAGCACGTTTAGTTTATAACAATAACAATGTATTAACGATAAAACTTTAACAATAATTATTGGTCAGAAAAAATGAGATTCTATTATACCCGATTACTACGGTGCGAATGTTTTCTCGATTTGAGGTACTGTTCATAGGTCTTTGTTTACTGTCTTATAATTTATAGTTTTTCTTAAGAGTTGGGTTTTATTTAAGAGCACTAAGATATTTCACTAAACTTTTTAACTGACTATTTAGACACTTGTCTTTCTCAACACTCTGACAAACTTCTTGTCAGGACTTTACTATGGAGGTTGTGAAACCCCTGGTCCTAGCAGTCGTCAAATGGCTAACCGGTACCAGGTTTGGAAGAAAAGGACTAGAACCTAAAGCAGTCGTATGGCTAACTTTAGGAGCGGATAGAACCCAGAAGGCAGTCGTCAAATGGCAAACCTTGGGAGCTGGAGGTGAGACCAAAGTCTGAAGAACTTATGGTTCGTTAGCGTATTTATACTAAAAAAAGTGATGATCATGGCATGCTTAAGGTTGAAAGTCGCTCCCGTTGTTTATAGTTTGCCTTTAATGTTTATAAAACAATGTTCAAGTTCAAACTTGCGACAGGGTGATATTTGTTTAGTAGCTTATGCATTTTAGTAGATTACACGATATCTACAGAATATTGTCATTATTAAATATTATCATAATACATTTCATAAACTGCATACTTTGTACAAATAGCATAACACGCTAACCTAATTAGGGTCATCTTTTGTAATGTAACGTGACTGGATTTAATTAAGAGCATAGATACTATTATTGCAAGACCAACATTATACAATTAATAAACATAGAGTTAAGTAAACTCAGACTATTATTGAGGTCTCAGATGAACGAACCTGACTCAACCTATTAACTTAAGTGAATACGATATGGCACCCCCTGGCTGAGTTATTACATCAGACAGATTTTAATTCGAATTTTCAGAAACTTTTGAGCACAATTAATGACCTTGTTAACATAAGCGCGCTCTTTTTCGCACTTGACGAGTTCCTCTCGTTGCTAAAGGCTTACAATGGCGACAAAATTGCCATTGTACAGGCTACCGTGAAATTTTTCTCACATGAGCTCGACCAGTATAATATTTAATGTATTATAATATAAATGTTCCATATATGTAGTTGGAGCTGTAATTCGATCAGAAATAAACTGGCCGAGTTCAAATAGATATAAAAGTCATACAAAATATCATTGAGGAATGTCCTCATACAAACTTAATTTTCTTAGGGAACCTTACGTTTTTTCATATAAAACCAATTTAAAAATCTACAGATTTAACAATAGAATTTACAACTTTTTTCTCAGAATCAATTCTACCTCTGAAAATCTAGTGCTTTTTTTATAGTAATTTGGCAAGTTGATTAAAAATGAGAACTAGGGCGCTATCTTCCGAATTATTATTATCTTGCATCCTAGACTACTACAACTTTGGTAAACAAAAAAATTTGATTTTTATAAAACCGACTCAACTAAATTTAGAGATTAATGAAGTTGAGGACGGGCTCAATCCATAGTCTGAGGGCTCAATGCATTTCATAGTGATTGTGGTCCTGTGCATTCTGATGGAGGCAATTCAGCCTAGCTCCCCGAGGGCACTTTTATTGTGACTCATGCTTCGCAGGATGTTCAGGATGGCAACATGGCGGATCAGGAGAATGATGTAAGTTCAGGTATGTGTAGTGATTCTTTTTTATAACTGCATCCCCTCAGTCAAAAATAGCAAAGGGTTGTAAACGCTTAACCTTATTTTTGCAGAATGTTCAATCACTGAGAAATAAATGTGATGAATTAGACATCCTGTTAGAGGCGAATAATTTTCCTGACTTAGTTTTAATCACCGAGCACTGACTAAAGCCAGATGAATGTTTTCTCGTGCCAGATTATAAACCCATTTCCTTATTTTGTAGAGAAGAATCCATTCATGGCGGTACTCTTATTTTGTCCAAAGGAACTTACAGTTTTCAAAAAATTGATAAATATAATAATTTACTTACAGAAAAACCCTTTGAATTTTCATTATGCTTTTGCAAACAACATAATATTTATATTTCATGTGCATATTGCTCACCTGCAGGTAATGTGTATGAATTTTTAAATAAACTAGATTCTTTATTGTGTGATATTCCCCCAAATTCTAAAATGGTGTTGGCGGGGGACATCAATATCGACTATAGTGACAGGGACAGATACCTTAACTCTTATCCCAGGGTTCTAAACACTGCAAAAAATCTATATTACGAAAGGAAACTTACATATTTTACGAACATTCAAAAGGATAGCTGGGCAATGGTTAATGAATTGCGTAATATACCCAAACATACTGATGATGATATTGGTGTAGATCCAGATACTTTTAGTGAATATTATTGTAACATTACAGGTAACTTAACTAGTAGAATTGCGCTTTCTACTGATGCCCTTGATTACTTGAAGGATGTTAATATTCCTGGTTCCTTTTGGTTTTTTTCCTACAAGTCCTCAAGAAATAATAGATGCCCTCCTTGAAATAAAGAATAAAAAATCCTCTGGAGATGAGGACATTTCATCCGAGGTATTAATGAAGTTACCCTTCAGTGCACTGAGTGCTCTGTCCGAGGCCATTAATCATAGTTGGTATGTCTTGTTTAAAGTCATCTGTTGTGTTTCTTCTTCATATGGGAGGTGATTTGAATGAACCATCTAGCTTCAGACCTATCTCCTTGTTGCCTAGTCTCTCTAAGGTTATCAAGAAAAGAATATGGAATTACTTATTAGCGCATAATATGTGATCAGTTTGGTTCTCAGAAGGCAAAGGGTACTCTTGACGCCATCTTCAGTTTCTTGGAGATCGTGCATCTCGGACTTAATGGTGGTGAGGCCACTGCGGCAGTGTTCTGTGATTTGTCCAAGGCTTTTGACTGCGTGGATCACAGAATACTGTCGCAAAATCTCCAGCGATATGGTTTTAGTGGATAGGCTCATGGTTGGTTTTGTTACCTTGAGGGCCGTACGTGGTTTTGTTACCTTGAGGGCCGTACTCAGGTGGTTCGTAGTGGTGGCGCAAGGTCATCGTCGTTGGAGATTAGGTGTGGAGTTCCTCAGAGGTCGGTCTTGGGACCTTTATTATTTCTGATTTATGTTAATGATATAGTGCACATCAACATCTCTGTAACATTTACTCTATTTGCTGATGACACTTCTGTTCTATGGCACGGCAGAGATGCCCAAAGTTTAAGGCAACAAATATCTGAGGACCTTATTGAAATAAAAGAATGGTGTGATGTCAATCTGCTTACCTGCTTATGCAGGTGGTGAATTTGGCCACGGAACCTCTTCAAGAAAAAACTTCAACAAAGTTTCCGGGAATTGTCATTGATGGCGAAGTTATATTCGAGAATCATATAATGAGCCTGTCATCTGCGTGTTTTGCCATTCGTACTGTAAGAGCAGAACTTGGCCCAACAAGTATTGCTCGAACAGTTTATTTTGCATTATTTGAGTCTCATCTTAGGTATGTTATTGCATTCTGGGGGACAACTACCAAGTGCTTGCCGAGTCTAATAATTGTTTTACAAAAGAAGGCGGTTCGCTTCATTGCAAATGTTCATCAAAGGGAACCTTGCATACCGCACTTTCGAGCTCTCCAAATTTTAACTATGACATTTATCCTTGAAATTACAACTTTAATTTTAAAAAATTACCATAACATTCGTGGTGAATCGGAGCGCACAACCCGACAGACGTTGCATGTACCCCTGCCGATACCAAAATCTGAATTAACAAAGTCAATATTTTATGAAGGCATAAAGATTTTGAATATTGTACCTGACAGGATAAAATCATTAAGTTCCTTTAAAACTGTTCAAAAAAAAATCTAAAAAAAATCCTGTTTGATAAGGCTTACCATGACATGCGTGACTTTTATGATGACCCACCATTGTAACTGTATTGCCTCTGTGACATGTTATTGTGGTTTTTGTGTGTGTGTGCATATTGTCACGAGTAGCTTAGGGGGTAGCGCGTTTTTTTTAATAACTTCTCAGAGAAGAGCCTCGTCGCGATTAGTACAATGACGGGGTCTCAATGCTTCCTTTAATCTACCACTGGATGTTCTACTCGTGAGGACACGCCTTGTTTAGCGTGCCGGGGGGTAACTGAGGTAGACCGGGATCGCGTTACGTGGGGTAAGAAGAGATGATAAAATAAGCACGTTTAGTTTATAAAAATAACAATGTATTAACGATAAAACTTTAACAATAATTATTGGTCAGAAAAAATGAGATTCTATTATACCCGATTACTACGGTGCGAATGTTTTCTCGATTTGAGGTACTGTTTATAGGTCTTTGTTTACTGTCTTATAATTTATAGTTTTTCTTAAGAGTTTGGTTTTATTTAAGAGCACTAAGAGATTTCACTATAAACTTTTTAACTGACTATTTACACTTGTCTTTCTCAACACTCTGACAAACTTCTTGTCAAGACTTTACTATGGCGGTTGTGCAACCCCTGGTCCTAGCAGTCGTCAAGTGACTAACCGGTGCCAGGTTTGGAAGGAAAGGAATGGAACCTAAAGCAGTCGTATGGCTAACTTCAGGAGCGAAAAGAACCCAGAAGGCAGTCGTCAAGTGACTAACCTTGGGAGCTGCAGGTGAGACTAAAGTCTGCCGAACTGAGGGTTCGGTAGCGTATTTATATAAAACAAAGTGATGATCATTGCATGCATAAGGTTCAAAGTCGCTCCCGTTGATTGCTCGCGTTGTTTATAGTTTGCCTTTAATGTTTATATAACAATCTCCAAGTTTAAGTTCAAACTTGCGACAGGGTGATATTTGTTTAGTAGCTTATGCATTTTAGTAGATTACAATATGGCACATAATCTTTATATACACACTCTAGTTGCACACTAGTTCGTACTTTAATTTTTTTTTGCTATTTAGTCTGTAGTGTAAATGTGTATAACGTATGTTTTTTAATACTTTTTGTGATTGTTTTACTCCGTACTTTGTATTTTCGGGTAGAGTGTAGTTACTATTTATTATGTCGTTTATTAGGATAGCAAGCTTTGTCGCTGAAATTCTTGATTCATGACAATAAAGTATTTTTGATTTGATTCGATTTTGAACCTTGGTTCACGCTTAGGATTCGGGGTTACCAAATCGAGAGATTTGAGAGACCGAATCCGCGAACGATGTGTGTGTTATCCAATAAAAATCGAAGTAACACCGTAGCTGCCGCATAATACGTCGAGTCGATGAGATACCTATAGTTATAAACAAATATCAAATGAGTGTTATAAAACGCAATTAACACTCACGAGTATTCGAATATTAACTGCGCAACTGTGAGTGATCGATCGTCAGGCTCTCACAAGGCCCAATAATCACAAATGGGATGATAATTAGGGCACAAATAAACAATACATGTCAAAATAAGTTAGGTCTATATAATATTTAAGGCACAAAATGTATATATACCGCACAGCGGAACTCTATATACATTTTAATCACGCGATTCACTTAGCAAGTAGTAACAGTCCATACATAATAAATTATTGAAATCTCGGAAACAACATTAGCTATAAGTACTATCAAACAATATACCTAAACGTTATTAAACTTAAAACATATTTAGATCTATGCATCATCATGGTTGATTTTCACACTATTTCGTACTAAAATATTGGATTGAGCGTATAGTACGGCATCATGTACGGTGGGGAAAATCGTGAATTTACTGTCCTTCTTTTCCCACCTATCACAGTTTGTCATCACTTCATAGGCTTGACCTGCAAAATAAATAATGTCTCGACTAACACACGTAACTCTTCAAATAATTAATGAATAATTTACCCGAACACCCCGCTATGTACAAGGCAATTCCCAATTTTTCAAGATCGAGCTGCAACTGTCTCAGGAAAACTACTCCGGACGGGTCTAGGAAAGTGAGCGAAGAAAAATCGATGATTATTCCTCTTGCGAGCAGTTCCTCTTCTTCATCTACATAGATACCCTAAAAATCACAAAATAATTCACAATTTTGGACTACTAGTTTCGAAATATTTATTTACCTTGTCTCGAAGCTTAGCTCGTTTCCTCAAAAGGGCCGCAGCATCCAAGCCAACTTTCTGGATGAAAAGTTCCTTGAACGCGTCCCGCGAAGCAAAGCTTAGTCCACCGACGAAATGGATTATTTTCAATCCGGGAACGTCTATAGTCTACAAAAATAGAAAAGGCAACTGATATATAGATTTAATAATGGTTTCAATACTGTATGGCTAGTACAGCTCAAACTATAGTAAAAGTGATTTGTTTGGGTCGATAACTCCCCCAAATAATTGACCCTTTTGGTAGTTGGCTATTTGAAAAATTATATATAATTTACCCAGTGGGGATGTTTTCAATATTGTTCCCTAAACTGAGAAAAATACAATAAAATGCGGCAATGGCAAAATAATTACCGCTTTGTGTCTCTTCATGTCCAGATACAGGTCCGTACCAGCTAGACGGCCCAAAATGGACGCGCGCGGCCTCAGTCCCTGCGCCGCCACGCTGATTAGGGAAGCGGCCACGCCCGCCGCCAATCCGACGCTTATTTGTACGAACAGAGTGACGAAGAACGTGACGGCCCAGACGAAACCGTCCCATCTGCTCAGGCGCCAGTGACGGGGCAGGTCCTTTATTTGTAGCAACATCCCCTGAAAAGAATATTGAGCTGCTATATCTATGTTCATTCTATTTGTTTTAAATTCTCTGTCAACAATCTCCTTTCTCCGCAGGTCCCTTAAATACATCATTACAACAAGATAAAAAGCATTTGAGGAATAATTCATAATATTCCACTTACCTTTAGTGCCACAACGATTATACTGGCCAGGACGCAGCGAGGCAATGTCTGGAACACGGGCCCCACCCATAGCAAGACGATCAGTAGCAGGACGCTGCTGACGACGCTTGCCAGCTGAGTGACGCCGCCTACCTGCTGCTGGATCATGGAACGGGAGAGCGACGCCGTCACCGGCAGGCAGGAGAAGAAGGAACCGACGCAATTACTCAAACCCTAAAAATTATCTCTAGATAACAGCATTTATAAATTTATGAAAATTTTACACAGTTCATTGTTTGGCATTTATATACAACAAAATGCTCGGAAAGTTAATATTTGATTGATTAAAAAAAGCAGATACTAGGGACATAAAATTTCAACTGCTAACTGAACCTTAACACTGCCAACTTTTCGAGTTTATAAATCCAGCGTAATTGTATTAATATTATATTAAAAGCCCAGTGAATGTTTGAATCAATCAAAGTGTATTTACCAAAGCTAAAAGTTCTTGATTGGAATCCACCTCGTACATGAGCTTTCTCGCAAAAATAAGGGCCATAGACATCGTGATTGTGTACGAAACCATCGTTATGACCACCACGTCCAACCAGATGTGCGGTATCAAGCTGAATACCGGCATCGCTGGTTCTGGCAGCCTAAAAACGTGTTAAAACCTTCATTGTTACCCGACATATCAACGTAAGAGTTGGTAGAAGAATAAGAATATATTTATTTCAAAGACCAATACAATTTTGGTATAGGAAAAGTCAACACAGTATACAATACCTAAATGGTTGCATGCAATACAAACCAACTTAAAACTATTTATTAAATTTACCATATCCATTACATTATGACAAATTTAACATTAAGTATTCTTCAACACTATAAACTCTATGATTTAAAAGTACCTTTTTAACCTCAAGCCTATAAGATTTAATATTATTAATCATTTTAATCTTAGGAGGTAGCTTATTAAAAATTTTTATTCCCACATAGAGTGGGCTCTGTTCAAACAAAGATAATCTATGTGCAGGTACGATCAAATTATTCCTGTGAATCGTATTATAATTATGGAAAGTCGCATTCGAAACAAACTTGTGTAGATTCAGTTTCACAGAAACAAGCAATTCCATTATGTAAATACTTGGCAAAATGAGTACCTGTAATCAATCACGACAAGAATGTCCCTGACTCACCCCTATCATACTTCTAATTCCTCGCTTTTGCAGTTTAAAGACCCTCAGAAATTCGCTTGATGCTCCCCAGAATACAATACCATATCTAATTCTTGAGCAAAACTGACCATAATAATTTGCCAATACAGTGCTCTTACTTGCTATACATCGAAGTCTACCAGTTGCATAGCACATAGAGGATAGTCTGCCACACTTCATTAACATGAATTTTCCAATTAAGTGCATTGTCCAAGTTCAAGCCCAGAACCTTAGTGTGCTCCACCTGTGCAATGGTGCGACCATCTGATCTAATTAAAAAACTTTCATTCATGTGGGAATTCCTAGGGGTAAACTGTATGAAAACTGTTTTGGTGGTATTCAAACAAAGCCTATTGTGATTAAACCAAGAGCGGAATGTATCTAACATACGCTGCAGTTTGCTCACTGAACCAGCAGATAACATAACCAAGAATTGTCGTCAGCAAACATGTTAAGATCTTCTATGTGATCCACAGTAGATGGCAGATCATTGGCGAATATCAGAAATAACAGAGGTCCAAGGATGGAACCTTGTGGAACCCCAAGATCCAAAGCCATGGTATCTGATTGAAAACCATTGATTTCAACAATCTGAGATCTAAAAGAAAGATAGGATTTCACCCATTCCAGGACTTTAACCCTTAAACCATAACTGTCAAGTATGTCAATCAGCAGCTGATGGTCTACCAAGTCAAATGCTCTGCTAAGGTCCATGAAGAGTCCCAAACATTTATCGTTTTTATCTAGATGGTTATAGAATTCGCCCAAAAACTGCAACATAGCCGACTGTGTACTCCTACCTGAACGAAATCCATGCTGACAAGTTGTAAATGAACGGAATGAGTTTAAAAAAGCTGAAATTTGATTAAAACAATTCGCTCAAGTACCTTAGACACTGGACTTAACAGGGATATCGGACGATAATTATCTAAATTTTTTTTGAATAAGGGAATAACTCGGGGTGATTTAAATATAGTGGGAAAGGTGGATTTTTCGAGCGAATAATTAATAAGGTAGCATACTGGTTTGATAATATAGGTGATAATTCTTTTAATAAAATTAACTAAAACGCCATCCAATCCACATGCATTCGATTTTTTTAGACCAAGAACAACATCAGCGACATCTGACTCCACGGTTGGAATAAAGAACATGCTATTTATATGATAGGGCAAAGTCAAATGTAACATCGCGATTTCGAAAATTGTTATTACATATTAGCTAATGCCTGTGGAGTTTCTGTAAAGAATCTATTGAATTCATTTGCAATTATTTTGCTGTCTCTAGTTTCTGAATTCCTTACACAAATACTGTCAGCCAAGTTAGAATTCAATTTGGAGTTACCCAGGGCATCCCCAACAATTCTACACACTGTTTTACCTTTGTTTGTTGATTGATTGTATAAATTATCATTATGCATTTTTTTTAGCAGCTTGAATTCCTTTTTTGTAAATCTTTTTGTATTTCTTGTAATATTCTTTATCATGAAGATTACCAGATGCTAGACTCTGCCTATATAGTTGTTTAAGCCTTTTTGAAGAAGTACTGACCCATTTGTTCCTATGTGGCTGATTGTTAACTTTTTTTTAGAGGATATGACAAATTTATATAATGCGACAAAGTAGAGATAAATATCTCAAATGCAGAATCGACACTGCTGGCCTCATAGACTGACAGCCAAGTTTCCCTATTGATGTGAAAAAAGAAGGAATTAAAGTTTTCATTATTAAAAATTCTTTTACACTCTTACTTATATATACATTTCCTATTATCAACTGTTTGAATAAATATTCTCTGCTGAGAGGGATCCGATAATCCATTAAAGTCAATCTTACTATCTAAACTGTACAGGTTAGCGAGGTTTGTGCATATATAATCAATGGCTTTAGGTCTTGTATTATGTTGTTTACGAGTAGGACCATTTACATGAAACTTTAAATTGTGTGATTTAAATAAGTCAAACAAATTGTTGCGATGAATATTATTAATATCAAGGAAATCAATATTAAAGTCTCCACTTATGATATATTTATCGTGACTTTTTTTAAAAATATTTGCTTCAATAAACCTAAACATAACATCCATGAACATCAGATCACTGACAGCCGATGGAGATCTGTAAATACAAAATATCTTTAAAACAGTGTTATTTTTTAATGATGATTTTTTAATGATTTCTGCACCACATACTTCAAAGAGAAACTCAGTAGATACAACATCTTTAATTGACAAATTGTTAGCAGACTTGCAAAAATTATCTCTACAAAATATTGCTACACCACCTTTATGTCCATTAGTTCTACAAAAACAACTTGTGAGTTGATATCCACCAATGATAACATTACTAAAAATATTTTCAATAAAGTGTTCTGACAAACAAACAATATCTACCTTATTGGTGGATGGATCCACCTCTAATAAATCTAAAGTACTCCTTAGTCCCTGAATATTTTGGTGACAAATTGTGACAGTTCCCTTTGGTCTTATAGGCTGCTCTACTGTATCGCTTCTGGTTTCTGATAATTGCTATGCCTCATAATTAATAGTAATGCGGTTTTGCTCATCAGCATGTTTTAAAAACATAGGACATTTTGGAAAATAAGCTGTATGACCTATGTTAAAATCGGTTTGGTGATTATCATTAGAAGACAACTTACAGTTAATACAGCTTTTGTTTGCGGTATTAGGACAATCTTTGCTGCCATGGTTAGGACCTGCACATGTTCCACAGAAAACCCCGTTAGGACAATCACGTGCCAGATGTTTATAACCGGAGCACTTAAAGCAACGAGTAATTCTTATGTATTCATATACCTACTGGACACATAGTAAAATCAATTGATACTTTTTTAAATGACAAAGCATCACACTCCAGTATGGCCATATTATTGTTAATCACCCTTTTGTATACCACCACTTTCAGTGATTAGTTTGGGTTAAAAATACGTTTGTTCTGTCTGGTGATTGCATTAATTAACTGATCCTCAGTCATCGCCAATGGAATCGAAGTAATCTTTATACGAGGGTTGTTCTTTTCAGGAATTTTTGCTTCATAGCCCTCACCTGCTAACTGATCGCTCAATACTTTCTTAACTTTAACCGCATCTTCCTGACCGCCGCATCTTATAATTATTGCACCATCTCGGCCCCTTTTTAGTCCCTGAATGTTTACTTCCATTGATGTTGGGTCAATTTTTTGGTTTTATAATCTTCTCCGTTTTAGTTTGGTCTGTCCCCTTCAAAGGTCTCACCACAACTGAACTCTCACATACCGCAGACGCATAACTTTTGTTTAGGGACTGAGTATTGCGTTGATCCGGTGAATTTACACAAGTGGTTAGGTCACTCTCCTGCTTTGCGATTTTTTCCTGAAGAAGTTATATTAATTGTTCCTGTACCTTAAGAAGTTGTATTTTGTCGTTGATAATGACATCTTCACATGCTATAAGGTGTTTAGCATTGAAAAGCTCCATCTATAAACAAATAAAGAACAAAACAACTGGTTCTGTCTAAAATGTCTAAATGTTTTTAACAAAAGTTGCCGTTCAATGCAAAAATCGAGTGTCATAGTTGAAAGAGATAATCTAATCTGGTGCTCTAACTACTGCAGAGATGCGGCTACTGATGGTGATCCTGATGCAATGGACAGCTTGAGGCAAGTTATTGCGAAACTTAACACCGAGGTTGAACAACAATATAAGTAGATTTTTCGGCTGAAGCAGAAAACACAATCTCTCCTGCGAGGCAGCATCTACTGAAGAGGTAGCGAGTGAAGTTTCTGGTCAGACTTAAAAATTTCCCGAGTCCCATTTCGGACATTACGACGTGCTGCAAGTGAAGTTTGTTTTCAGACTTTCAAAATTTCCCGTCCCACTTGGACACTACGACGTACTGCAAGTGATGTTTCTGGTCAGATTATAAATTTCCCGATTCCCACTCGGACATTACGACTAGCTGCAAGTGAATATTCTGTTGGGATTGCCTTTTGACCCGATAATTTCTCGCTTTTACAGCAACTTTTTCGACTTATTTGTTCCCAGAAAGATCCGGACTCTGCATACCTGCGGCAAGAAAAATACGTGCAAGGTGGTATGACGCAACACGCTCCAATTTTCGCCGAAAACAGCTATTCGAGTTTTAACTGGCTTTGTAAATTCCAATCCCCCCAACTGTTCAAAATTTTACATTCCAATCTTAGGTTTGTCACAGAAATTAACTCACACATGATTTTTAAGTTCCAAGCGGCAATTGAACTTTTGAGGTCATGACTTTTTGTTTTTCGTTACAATTGGCTGAGTTTGGAAATCTTTCTTATTAGAAACGCCCCCTGGCCAATGGTTCTCTTTTTAGAACAAAGTTTGGGGGACCTGGTTTTTGAGGCTTGCGTTTTGTGTTAGCTATTTCTTGAAGTTCGTTTTCTCTAGTTGCGTGATAATATGCAGTCGAATAAAAATCTAAAGTACAAGTCTCCCGTGTTTTAAAATCGGATCCCGTATCGTGTGAAGTTAAACACCATGCCGTTCATTGAAATATATTCCAATGGTATGTGATTTTATTTTCAATCAAGTTGTGTTAGTTGCTTTTCGTATACTTTTATTAGGCAAAATGATAAACCACTTTTTCGCGATTCTGTCTTTACTTCTTGAAAGTTAGACTTCAATTTGTTTTAAATCTTGTTTAATAAAATAATTTTTAAAGCAATTGCCGACTCAAATTTAACTACATCAGGTGCTGGCCCTGGGTTAGCATCACATATGCTTGAAACTATTTCAGGGGGTAAAGAAAAGAGAAGCAACGGCGGCAGCTTTCTGTAACTTATCCAAAGCATTTGGTTGTGTGAGTCACAAAATACTGTTGCGAAAGCTCTCAGCCTATGGCGTTAGGGGTGTGGCACTCAGGTGGTTTGAGTGTTATCTTTCGGATCGCGTTCAGCCTGTGCGTCTGAATGTTGTGTCATCTGGCGGACGGCTGGTGAATTGGGGTGTAACACAGGGTTCGGTCCTTTATTGTTTCAAATATACATAAATCACCTCATTAAACTTTGGTTGCCGATGACACAACCGTTCTGAATGGCTCGCGGATGATGTTACGTCTAATCTTCTGAAGATAAAGCGGTGGTGCGATTCCAATTAACTTTGACTTAATATGTCAAAGACCCATATCGTTGGTTTTAAGTGCAGTGAAAAGAGCCTGGTTTTTTGGACATTTTGGAGGACTCTAAATTTCTTGGTTTAATAATTGATGATAAATTAAAATTTCATTATCAGATAATAAACATTCATCTTGTTGCTATGCTGTTGGGGCAACTTTTCGGGAATTGGGAGGAGTTATTGCCAAGAATGTTTACTTTGCCGTGGTAGAATCACATCTAAGATATGCATTTTCATTTTGGGGCGCATGTTCGGATTATCTCTTCCAATCAGTTTTTGTTCTGCAAAAGAAATCTCAGTAATGCCCACCCCAGAACACATTGTTGTCCTCTTTTTATACAACATAATATGTTCTCACTTTGCCTTCGTTGTTAATTTTGGAAACAGCTTGTCTAATTCGCAGAAACAGAGGTATTCTTATTCCTAATCATCAGCGGGCTTATATTACTAGACAGCTGCCTGATATCTCTCTTCTCATTCCCCATAGTGGTTCGCTTATAACGGTGTAAAAATATATAACCACATTGTTGGGGAAACACCCCAACAAGTGTATTAACAACTTGTCGTTTTTCAACCTGCATGTCTGTAGTATGAATGAGCCATAATTAATCCACGAATATATTTATTTCACCCCAGGCAAACCGAAATTTATGGATTTAAAATATTGAATTTCAGTTATTCCTTAGTCCGAACCTGGTTTGTCGGTATAATAGAGTCCGTCATATGCAACAATTCTCGTAAAGCAAAATGACCCTCCGTCAAACAAATCGTTTTTAATCGTTCTCAATTTAACGTATCCTTGTCTCAGTCAGTGTTGTGTAAACAACAACATGTCAAAGAAGGAAAGAACATGCTTTCACCCTCTCCAATGAATCCTACGCGTATTTTCCCGCTTTATTTGTCCCTCCCGCGCGCGTAGGAAAGAATAGATTTCAGTGCGGTTCAAACTCTCACTCGAACAGCAACTGCTTTTTTGCGCCAAAGGTCAAATCCTTTTACGCCATTTTCTCGTTTTGTTGCACAGATATTAATTAGAGAATATCTGTTGTACCTCTGTTCTCTTTGTTCAAGCTTGGACAAAGACATCTTTTGGGCGTTTTAACCCATTATCTCTGAGGCAGAAATGCCATAGCGTCTCGTGTTGCTGTGAAGAAGGTAAAAATGACACCAGCTGTACAAAATTTGTAGGTTGAGCTTGACAAATTATTCATGTACGTAAGACGAAGGTTCAAATCAAAGGCTCGGTCAGATCCTTGTCCTAGCAAGTTAAATCGATAGCATTGGAGATTAAGGTATTCTGTGAGAAAGAAAGGTGCTAGATTGAAAACATGAAAGTTCATTTCAAGACAAACGTTTCATTTTCAAATTGAATAATCAAGACTTTTTGTAGTTATTTATAAATAAGTAACCTTTGTATATTTGGTGTTTATGTGTGAATGAGTGAATGCATGAAAGTAGTATAGAAATTGTATAAATTGTATATATTTTTTTATATCAAATGCAAATGCATAATTATATTGTCACGAGTAGCTTAGGGGGTAGCGCGTTTTCTTACTACATGCTATTCTTTCTTCGAGCAATTACACATTGGATTAAACTTAAAAACAATTAGTCATTATATGTCCCAAGCGGCTGTAATGGTTATTTACATAACAAGTGTGGAAAGTGTTACGTTTCCGCAGGTGACGGGTGAAAAAGACACTTTCCGCATGTGCTAGTTACAACATTTTTCCTACGAGCGTGAGTAATGAATACTTCCTTTAAAGAAGTGTTATTTTACTTTTTACTTCTCAGAAAAGAGCCGCGTCGCCATTAGTACAATGACGGGGTCTCAATACGTCCTTTAATCTACCACTGGATGTTCTACGTGCGAGGACACGCCTTGTTTAGCGTGCCGGGGGGTAACTGAGGTAGACCGGGACCGCGTTACATGGGGTAAGAAGAAATGATAAAGTAAGCACGTTTAGTTTATAACAATAACAATATATTAACGATAAAACTTTAACAATCATTATTGGTCAGAAAAAATGAGATTCTATTATACCCGATTACTAAGGTGCGCATGTTTTCTCGATTTGAGGTACTATTTATAGGTCTTTGTTTACTGTCTTATAATTTATAGTTTTTCTTAAGAGTTGGGTTTTATTTAAGAGCACTAAGAGATTTCACTAAACTTTTTAACTGACTATTTAGACATTTGTCTTTCTCAACACTCTAACAAACTTCTTGTCAAGACTTTACTGTGGAGGTTGTGCAACCCCTGGTCCTAGCAGTCGTCAAGTGACTAACCAGTACCAGGTTTGGAAGGAAAGGACTAGAACCTAAAGCAGTCGTATGGCTAACTTTAGCAGCGGATAGAACCCAGAAGGCAGTCGTCAAGTGGCTAACCTTGAGAGCTGGAGGTGAGGGTTCGGTAGCGTATTTATATAAAACAAAGTGATGCTCATTGCATGCATAAGGTTCAAAGTCGCCCGTTGATTGCTCACGTTGTTTATAGTTTTCCTTTAATGTTTATATAACAATCTCCAACTTCAAGTTCAAACTTGCGACAGGGTGATATTTGTAGAGTAGCTTATGCATTTTAGTAGATTACAATATTATTAAAGTACTGATTGTGGTTAATTATGCGGATAATTGCCACTCACACCTTTATGGTTTTAAACAATTAAAAAATTAGTTGTTTATCCCGGCCACACATTAGTCTGGAACTTAGAAATGTCCCGAATGTTGTGCGTTTTCCAAGTCTGCTCGAATCATATTTATTAAAGAAAGCATTTTATTCAATTGATGAGTTTCTTGAAACAAATGATATGCAAATCCAAGTTTGAGCCCACATAATAATTACTTTATTACCTGTTAGTTCGCGTTTGTAATTTATTGCATCAATCAATTGTTATGGTTTTTTTTTTGTTTATATGCATTCATATTGTGTGCTTTCAAATTAGAATATCTTCATTAAATGTTTGGGTTAGAAGAATTATATACATGAATTGATTCTTGGACAATAAACATTCATCAACCAAACGGCTAGTACAGCTTAAACCAGACTAAAAGTACCTTTTTGGGTGTATTTCGACCACAGTAGTTAAGGAATCTTCACTTTCTTAGATAGCAGCTTGTAGGAATTTTTAACGAGTAATAAACATACTCCCTCGGCACTTCCTTAAAGCCTAAGTAATTTATATTAATGAAGAATATGGTACTGATACCATCATGCTCTGGAAGACTTTAATATAATTTGACAAGAGGTATAATCTTAGGGCAAAAATGGCTTTGCCTGACTAGCAGTATTCACAGGTGGCTAAAAACCTTGTTAATTATATTAAATATACTTCTTAAAGTATTGCTCAGATAAAACAATTAGTTTAGCTCAAATTAAACAAAAATGTGTGTGTATTTCGACGATAGTAATTTTATTACGGCCTGGGTTTAATCCCAGGCATCCTAGTAGGATTTTATCGACAATGCAGAAATTCCCGTATCGGCTATTTCGATTTCTTTTCGTTTGTGTAACGTCTTTCTGCCCTCTTTCTGTTAGAAGGTAAGTTTCCCTTATCAATTGCAGATGTTTTGCGCTTCTCGTGGTCTTTATTAATTGCATTTGTATATTATTTTGCTTTTTTGGATATCGGACTTGATTTAGTAGCTGAATTAATCGGCGTGACGTCATATTAATTAGTTATAGTTTATTATTTATTTGCTGGGTTTCGCGATTGGTCCAATTAATCGTTTTAATATCGGACTTGATTTATTAGCTTGATTGATCGGCGTGACGTCATATTAATTAGAGATTAATTAAGGTTTATATGCATTTGAGTTCTAACCGCACCAAAGGTAAACTCGGAGCTCCAGGCAATAGCCTTCCCATGATCGGCCCTTTTGGTATTAACAAGTATATTTACCCAGTGGGGATATATCCAACAGTGCTCACATTGTGTGTCTCGTGAATACCACTAAAGTAAGTAACGCCCGTGCCCACAGCGACCGCCACCAGTTCAATCGGGAATGGCATTTTGCATATCTTCGATAGCCTTGGCTAAAATGGAATAAAACATTATTTACTAAATGTTGTGAGACTACATGTTATAGCGATTAAGATATGGTTATGCTATAGACTACAAATTTTCTTAAAATTAGGAGAAATTTAGCGTACAGAGTGAACGAACCAAATCGTTTTCTTACCTTAAAAAATTCGTTGTTTATCACAAGTATAACAAAGGCAACTAAAGAAACGATTACGGCAGTTGTGTTAGCGCTAGGAATAGCTAACACTACATCGTAAAGAGTCTGAAACAAAAATAGAAACTATTGCAATTCAAGTTTAGACACCTGAAAATTCAAAATTGATTTATATTCAATAAATTCACTGCATGTAGAATAAACAGCCCCATTCATTAGACTTACATATGCAAAAGAGAAATTTCCTCTTCGTTTGCCAATGGTCAACCCGAAGAGATCCTTCAGTTGGGAGGAAGCCACGTGAAACGCCGAGGCGCACGTGAAGCCGCTCACCAAATTGTCGGAAAGGAGATTCGAAACGGCACCTAGTCGTAAGGCAAACATCACTAACTGAAAAACACATGCATATCTTATATTTTGCAGGAAAGTACGGTATATTAATTATCACCTGTAAAACAGCAACGGCAAAAGTAACGGTCACAGCCACTTGCACGTTGGTTAGCTTCATTACGTCCTCACCTTCGAGCATCGAATTTTGCGGATCTAGCACCCTTTGAGTTCCGTTTTGCAT
>MU184122.1:52103-66046 GCA_016904865.1 Pissodes strobi | reverse complement strand
AGCATCGAATTTTGCGGATCTAGCACCCTTTGAGTTCCGTTTTGCATTATTTCTACGTTGGCATATTCGCTCACTACTTTTCCCGTCATTAGGCACACGATGGCAAACGTACCTACAAGAGATTATAATTCTAAAAAGTGTTAATCTACATCTGATTGGATCTACCATCACCAATTTTGATAATTTTAGAGGGCTCCTCCTCACAAATCGACGTCAATGTCAATGTCATTATTGTCACCAATGCCACAACCATTGTCCCCAACACAAAATCTCGGACAAAACATCAACAAGTTTCAAGTGCAATCCCAAGCAAAAGGGGATAATATAGAATTACTGGATTCTACCCAAAAAAAAACAAAGACTCGATCCGAAAAAACCAAAGAAGTCCTGGATGGACACAGCGGACAACAACAAAATTATGTTGCAGTGGAACCCAAAAATACCGCTGACGTGGATCTAGTCATAAAACCACGACCTACCAAAACAAAACAGCAGGTACTCTTGAATGACAAAAACAAACGGAGGACTTGAAGGCTGCACTCCCATCAGCATCCACCCAAAATGACAAAAAACAATTGGATGAAGCCGGAAAAGACAATCCAACTGCAAAGGCAAAGAAGACCAACAACAGACACTTCTGAACGTCAAAAGAAATCCGAGGCTTTGGTAGTTGAAATCCAACCAGTATCAACACAAAATAGTCAAGGACAAGTGAATTAGGCCGAAAAGGATGATCAAGGCCAAGAAGGCAACAGAGATATCCCAAATTGCCTCGCCCATCTCCAGTAAAGGGCAGTTGCACTGAGTTCAATTTAAGTGTGGCAAAACTGAATTCATTTTTCTTCCTATCTGGGCTAGCAGTGGAAACGACAGAGGAACAAGTCAGGAGGTATGTGGAGGGCAAAATCAATGAAACATGTCACTGTGAAAAAATGATAACAAGGAAGAGCCGGGACAAAAGTAGCTTCAAGATTGAAGTGCCCACCAGTACAAAGCACATAATAATGTCGCCAGAAATATGGGGACCTGGAGTCTCTGTAAACTATCTTCTACACCTACGACGACTCCCTGTTCACAGGGAATATCGAAAGATAAACTAAAACAGCAAATATTTCACCAAAATATTCAATGTCTAAAGAATAAGGTACCAGAGCTGGAGGTGTTTCTGACTAAGAAGGCTGACAATGGTCCAGTGCTTGATGTGGTGTGTGTCACCGAGCATTGGTTTGAACACAATGAAGAGATAGCCATGAAGATAGAATCCTACAAGACAACATCAGTATACTGCAGAAGATCCACAAAACAGTGAAACGTACTTAAGGACAGAGATAAGCAAAGAGAAGAGAAGGAAGCCCCCAGAGCGAGACTGGAGAGACTCGAAGAACTCTTCGAATTCCAAAATGCTGAAACGAGGACAGCCCCCCCTGCAGTAGCCCCCCAGGCAGAGGCAAGGAAACGACAGGGAAGGAACCGCGACAGGCCGCCAAGAAGCCGGCAGCGAAGACCCTGATCCCTCCTATCACCATAGAGGGAAATAGATTGGAAGAAACTAAGAGAAGCTTTGAAGGCGGAAAACATAGAGTTCCACTACGCCAATACAAAAGGTCAGAACATTCAGGTGTATACGACTACCGGAAGTTGGACCGCTACCTCCACGGAGAAGACAGGCCGTCCTACACTTATCAACTTCCGAAGCGAAGAGGACCCACGTAGTGATCAGGAGATTGCCAATCAAAACCGACGACGTCAAGGACCTGAAAGAGGTGCTACAAGGAGGTTCGCAGTAGTCCAGATGACCAGCCGCAAAACAAAAGGAAAAGGCCACTGTTTTTGGTGGAAACCAAGAGCAGTGAATTTTTCAGAGCGAGCTATATCATCAACATGGTCGTAAGTGTTGAGAAGATGATCAAGGAAGAAGGCCCGAGGCAGTGCTATCGCTGCCAAAAGTACGGGCACACTCAGGGCGGCTGCTGCTTTCCCTTCATCTGCGTGAAGTGCGGAGAGAAGCACAAGTCGAATGACTGCCCAGTCCACAGGTAGGAGGGACTCAGGAACGCCAAGTGCGCCAAGAACCACCCTGCCAACTACAAGGGATGCGAGAAATTCCCAAAGACGAAGCCACATCAACAAGTGACGACCCAAAAACTGACCAGGCCGGCGACAAATCCGCCACATAATACGGCCGGTAGAATACAATCTATCGACACGACAGAGTTAACCCCATAGGAGGTCAATAGGTCAATAACGAGATAGAACACATCAATCTAGGAATCGAAATGGACTCAGAAATTGAGGCGGTCTCCATAAAAGTCTTCACGAGACGTGGAGATATCAAGATAACTTCGGTTTATCTTCCATCTCAAGATCTGATACATGAAGAGGACATAGAAGAACTAACTCGAGACCCAAGCCCCAAGATCATCATTTGGGACTTGAACTGCAAACATAAGCAGTGGAACAGTTCCAAGACTAACAGGAACGATCGAAGATTGGCACAGTATTATGAAGATAGAGGTGTAGACGCTCTACGACCGGATAAGCCACATTCCTAGGGGTGTGGGAAGGTCCGAAAATGGATGGAGTACTATTCCTTAAAAAAGTGCAATTCGACACGGACATAAAGACCATAGTAGGAGGGACATCAGATCACAACCCTATAATGCTGTGCCTCAATCAAGACTTGCATGATCCAACCTGAGAACAAGAAAGAAGACCAACAGGCATAGATACCAGAACCTGATTAAAGACAACACCCAAATTGGACGAATAAATAACGCCCAGCAGACATCGAAGTCGAAAATCTGGAAAACAACATCATCCAGGCCGACAACTCTAGTACTGCTGTAGAAAATCTCTCCAACACTCGACGACATGATGATCTCTCCGAACAGGAGACTAAGGCTGGTTCAGCGTGACAGAGTCACGCTAAACCAGCACAGCGGCACTCTAAAAACGAGACTCAAGGCGCATAGAAACGAATCTTGGGAACATAAGCTCAGGGAACTGAGCCTAGAGCAATCAGCCTGGCAGATCCAGGGGGCACTCCGCAACCCCAGGACTCTTGTCCCGCCCTTAAGTGGAGCAGGAGGCCTGGTCTACGCAGACGTGGAAGCTATTCGCTGAAACAGTGCAGAACCAAGGCAGATTAACAGACGCTGTACGAGGACGTACAAGAAACAGTCATGCGCCATGAACTGCGACGCTTTCAGCCCAGGTGTGATGTTCCGACCTCACTAGCTGAGGTTGCGGGCATTATAAAGAGGCTGAAGACATGAAAAGCACCAGGAGCGGACAAGATCAGTCATAAAATGCTCAAGAAGCTACCGAAAAAAGGTAACCGCTAACATCATCAACGCGATGATGAGACTCGGACACTTCCTTGACAGATGAAAGGAGGCTGAGGTGGTAGTAATACCTAAACCAGATAAAGATAAGACCAATCCTGCAAATTACAGGCCTATCAGTCTCCTTTCGACTGTTAGCAAGGTGGCAGAACGAATCATACTGAAGAGACTTAACAACGAGTCGAGCGAGCAAGACACAATCCCCAGTATCCAGTATTGATTCAGGGCAGGACACTCATCAGAGTTACTGCTGCTCAAAGCAGTGGAACACATCACCAAAGGATCCAACAGCGGGAAAGCGACAGGTGCAATCTTTCTAGACGTAAGTATAAAGGACCAGAAGATGGGCCAAATACAGTAGACCCAGAAGTCTAATTGTATAAGAACCACAACATAAGAGACGACACAATATACAAGAGATTTATTTCTGCGCAACTTTGTAATGAGGTTCGAAAATTTACACTTTATCACAATTTCTAGTTCCTAATAAATCAAATATGAACTTTAAAAAGTATGATGGCAACACTTTTTTGCAATGGAGTGAAATCATATTTGAGTAATTTATATTTTTTACCGTTATGTACACTTAAAACGCAATAATAACGAGGTAATGAGCTTTCCAAAGCTTGTGTGGTTAGAAAAACCCAATTATGTATAATCAGCCTCAAGCAGAGTTGCCATTTTATTGATCATGGTTCCTTCTTATCTTTCTCATAAGGTATGGCAACAACGTAACTGCCGTTGAAAAATTGATATTATGCAACGCACTAGCCTATAATAAAAAAATATCGATATTTGCTTATTCTGATATTGGAGCGACGGCCTTGTCGATTATAGCGATTGCATTACGTCAACCTAAATCGATCGTTCGAAATGTCAACTTTTAAACGTCAGTATCATTACAAAAATATATATTGCACTTTCTAACGACTGAAACGATTCTACAATGCACTGAGCAATATGTATATATCATCCTCATATATGCCCAAAAACAATAATAACCCAATAACCTTCCCAAAACTTGTATGTGCCTAGGAAAATTTTATTACATATAAGGCTCCGTCAGCCTCTAGCACTGTTGCCATTTTTTTACCGATCTTGGTTACTTTTTCAAATGCATGACAATGGCAATATGCAACGCACTAGATTATAATTAAAAGTTTTAATCATGTGAGTTGTGTTTAGTAGAGACTCGAACCACAACATATCGATACAGTTGCTACTTACCCAATACCAGGTAACGGCCTTGAAAAAATCTTTAGTCATAATATCGATACTATTGCCACAACCCTAGTCAATTGTTCTAACGTCAATAGTCACGTCTACCTACACCAAATAATTTTCAACCTTCGGACATGCGCATTTGGCAGTAACCCAGTTGTAGTGTTTAGCTGATCTACTATATTTTCTAGTCTATGGTAACTGTAATGAGAAATGACAGACACAGAAGAGATAGGTTAGGTTCTAAACAGATTTGTGTACCTCGTTTTGGAATATATATGTTTTGATTGAAAATAACTTAACAGAGTTTGTTTAAACATTTACCAATCATAGCAAACAATAAACACCACATTTTGGCGACGAGTAAGTGATTTTGAACCCGCAAACATGGAAAACACACTGGGTGCCGTGGAATGTTTCAACATTCATGAAGCAAATGTTGGAGTACGATGGCAAAAGTGGATAAAGAGATTTGATAACTTTCTGGTTGCATCAGGCATCACCAGTGATGACCGGAAAGAGGCGATGCTACTCCACTGTGTTGGAGAAGAGGTATTTGATATTTTTAACTCCTTACCCGATCCTCCACCCCAAATTGACCCTACCACCAACACCCCAATTGTAATCCCCAAATATGAATTGGCAAAACTTACATTAAATGCTCATTTCTCACCTCAAATTAATGCCGAATTTGAAATTTATAATTTTCGTCAGTCAAAGCAAAACTGTGACGAAACAATTGATGAATATTATGTCAGGCTTTTAAAATCAAGTTTAAATTGTGGATTTATTGACAAAGATAGGGAAATAAAATCCCAAATCATACAGGGGACTATTTTGTCAAAATTAAGAAGGTACACACTTACAGATACCCCCACTCTCAAACAAATTTTAACACAGGCCAAGGTTTACGAAATGACTGAAAAACAAGTGCACGAAATGAATGTGAATAGGTTAAGGTTAGGCAGTAGGCACGAACAAGAGTAACAATCCAAACAGGAACAGGCCATACAACAGCAGCTCTGAACCAAACACACAAAAATACAAACAGCATGAGCAACAAACCTGTCGAAACTGTGGTAATGACTGGCATGTCAATGGTAGGCAAACCTGTCCCGCTTTTAATGAAACCTGCCATTTTTGCAACAAAATAGGACATTTCTCTAGGTGTGTATGGCTAAACGAGACAGCAGGCATAGAAATCAATCTCAACAAGCACAAGGATCAAGTAAGCAGCGGTACAAGTTGCAGCATTAGCAGCAGTATGGAGAACAATCCAGTAACAATGCCAAGGTTAATTGCACGAGGCATGAAGAAAATAGTGACTCTGACTATTCCTTCAATATTGGCACAAAAGGCAGTACTCTACCACAAATCACCTTAAATGTTAATGGGCAACAATTGGTATTTATTATAGATACAGGCACTTAATCTGATTTCTGAGCAAACAAATTACACAAATTTTAAAGATCCACTCATTGCTGACGATAGCAAGATTTATCCTTATGGTCACTCAACAAATCTTGAAATAATTGGAAGATTACCAGTAATTATAAAACATAAAAATAAAAACATTCAATCAGATTTAATTGTGGTAAAGGCAAACACTGAATCTTTCTTATCTTATCAGGCATCAAAAGACTTGAACATTGTGTCATTTGCCAATTTTGTTAACAACGTGATTGACAAGGATTTGGTAGAAAAATATTATCCTGAACTAGTTGGAGGCATAGGAAAACTGACTGACCATAAAACTACATATTAACCCAAACATACCACCCATTGCGAACAAACATAGGAGAATACCATTCCATATTAGAGAACAAGTTGAATCAGAACTGTCAAGACTGGAAAAGCAAGACATAATAGAAAGGACAACAGGGCCAACACCGTGGGTTTCACCAATTGTAATTGTACTTAAACAAAGTAATCCAGATGAAATCAGGATATGTGTGGACATGAGGAACGCCAACAAAGCTATAATCAGGGAACGACATGTTACACCATCAGTTGATGAGGTCATAACACAACTAAATGGATCAACAATGTTTAGCAAAATCGACCTAAAAAAAGGGCATCATCAATTAACATTATATGAAGAGTCAAGATTCATAACGACATTCTCAACACACATTGGACTGTTCCGGTATAAAAGGCTAAGTTTTGGAATCAATTCGGCAGCAAAAATTTTCCAAAACACCATCAGTAATGGGCTACAGAACATCCAGGGAGTTATCAACATCAGTGATGACATTTTGATTTTTGGCAAGAACAAACCCGAGCATGATACCACTTTGAGAACAGCTCTTCAAACCCTAAAAGATAACAATCTTACAATCAACAAGCATAAATGTATCTATAGTACCAATAAAATAAAAATCTATTGCTTTGTCTTATCTTCCGAAGGAATCCATCCAGATCCGAACAAGGGGAGCAGCATTTTAAACCTCAAAAGCCCTAAGAGCTCAGGTACAGTCAGATCCTTTCTTGGAATGATCGAATATGTGTGCAAGTTTATACCTAAACTGTCAGAAAAAGAAGAACCACTGCGACAACTCACTCTTAAAGATGCAGTTTTTTATTGGACAGAACACCATGAGCAACTTTTTAATATGCTGAAGCAAAAATTAAGCAATACTAAAAATTTTGCATATTTTGACATAAAGAAAACAACACATCTTTATGTTGATGGAAGCCCTACTGGAATTGGATCAACACTAGTCCAAGACGATGTCACACATTGTTGCTTATGCTAGCACCACACTTTCTGATGTACAAAAAAGATACAGTCAATTTGAAAAGGAAGCACTTGCTTGTACTTGGTTCATACAACATTTTCACAATTATCTTTATGGTTCCACATTTACATTACATTGTGACAACTTACCCATTGTAAAGACATTAGAAAACACAAAAACAGCTCCGAATGCAAGAGTTGAAAGACTTTTATTAAGAATCCAGCCTTATAACTTCAAGGTAGTTCATCAAAAAGGCATCACTAATCCATCTGACTATTTATCAACACATCCAGAGCCAACCACATGTGAATAATATGTCCAACAAGATAAAGTAGAACAATATCTCAATTTGTGTATCAAGAATTCTCTACCCAAAGCCTTAACACTAGCTGAGGTCCAACAAGCTACCCAAAAAGACAAAACACTTCAAACTTTGATTGAGGCTATATCGAACAATGATCAAAGATATTGGAAGCTACCAGAACTAACACCTTATTCAAAAATTAAGGATAACTTTATTTATGGTGATCAAGTTATCCTGAGAGACCACAGAATTGTTTTACCCATGTCTTTACAAGAGCAATAGAAATGGCCCATAAAGGACACTTATGCATAACTAAAACCAAGCAATTGTTGAAAACAAACATATGGTTTCCAATCTAGACATTTGAACTGAAAAAATACATAAAATCCTGCATATCATGCCAAGCAGTTACTAAGGTGAATCATAGGGATCCAATAAAATCAAGTCTACTACCAGAGTATCCTTTTCAATATATTGATATAGATTTTGCAGGACCTTTTCACCAAAACAGATAGGGTAAAAGCACCAGTAGTTGTCATTATTAGAGAACGTTTTTGTGAAAATTTGGGTTTTATTGTAAAAATTGGATTTTTTAATATCTATTTCAGCTTAAACTAGAGATAAACATATGGTCTAAAACATTGTTGTTTCGGACTTATATGATACTGATAGTTTCTTATTTATTTTTAGTTACAAAATGTCAGATGTCATGTTTCCAGTAATTGTCATTAAAAAATAATTAAATATCCAATAATTGTCATACACTAAGACCAATAGTTGTCACCCAGGATGGCATTGACCAAAATTGAAGGAAAACACTGGACTTCAAATAATGAGCTTTAATGAACTCAAATGCTCCAAACATCTAAAAATATGAACAAATTCCAAGTTCTATTTTTATTTAACACTTAATTTAAAAATGCTATTTTTATTTCAACTTTTTATTTAAAACGGGTCTTCATCTGGCGGTAAACGCTTTTCATTTTCTCCAACTCATCATTTTCTATAGAAAATGGTGAGTTTCCGATCATTCCTATAGGCCCATAAAAGATGCATTTTTTACAAACAGTGTCTATATCAGAATGCAGAGGCCACACAAATGAGTTTTGAGTAACTTCTTTCAAGAACTTGACAGAGACTTTTTTTTCGAGTGTGGTGATGCGACCGATAAAGAACTGTTCCTCATTAAAAAAAACAGCATAATAATGTTCTTCTTTCAATTCGACTTGTTTTGCTATCATTCTCTGTTTCTTCCATGTCTGAAAACGTTTCTGATTCATCAGAATGATTTGCATATTGAATTTCATCTGACTCTTCATCAGATTCTTCTTCATAGTAGTATATATTCTTCTTTTTAGAGTTCAGTTTTATTCGTTTTTTTAATTGTTTTTCTGCTCTTGTTCCTTCTGTTTCTCCAGTTTTTTAAGCTCCCTTGATTTTTTCCTATTTTCCTTTTCTATTTGCCATTTTCTCTGGCTCTTTTCTGTTAAAATATTTCTTCCATTCTTTTGATGTAGCCACTGCTGGCAAAATTTCCATTTTCCTTTTTTTTATTGGCTGTTTGGTAGCAGCGTCTGGCCAAAATAAGGCTTTTTTGAAAGGAGTACCGACACTCGAATTAGAGCTTTCATCTACAGTTTTCAGTGGTGATCTATTAAGTATATCCTTAGCTGTCTTCACTGAGGTTTCTCTAGGTTCTTCAAAATTGTCGATATCAGGTTGGGGACTATTTAGTGGTGATTTATCGATGTTATCAGGTGAAGAATTAGGTGTTCTATTCCTGCTTTCAGTCAGATTTTCATTTGATTCACTGTCATTCTTGATACTTCGCCATGTGATGAATAAGTCCTGTGACCTTTCTTGGCCAATCCATTCCTTAAACTGTATCAACAATTCATCATCAATGAATGTTTCAAAATATTTAAGATGACTTAATTTCTTCTTTTTATTTTCTGTCATAGATGTTTGCAGAATATCCTGTGTAGATTTGATGTTCACGATTTTCTGCATTGTGACTACTTGCCTTAATGCATTTGGAGTAATCAATGGCATCTGAGGATCACGAAAAACTGCCACATTTTCTGAATCCATTCACGACAGTTTCAGGGGTTATAGAGGTAATGGCTTTCTGGAAGAGTTTGGGAAAATTCGCTTTGGTCACACTTTCGTTATCCGACTCAAATTTCCACTGATGTACGGTCTTCCAATGGGCTTTTAAAGGTCCAAAAACGCTAACATCGCATGGCTGGATGTGGCGTTAGGATGTAGTGATACTAGGATAGTTTTTTGTATGTACAAAAGTCACTCAAATGCATGGTCAGATGAGATTTAAGGCCGTCCATGAAAAGGATAACTGGTAACTTCACATTATTTTTTACCAGCCAGTCATAATAACAGTTCGTTACATATTCGTAAAAGGATTCTCCCGTCATCCAACCTGATTCGGTCTTTCATATTCCCCACTCATCAGGGACATTTGTTGTTATGTATGCTGGTAATCTGCTATAGGAATAAACGATAAATGGCGAAAGGATTACGCCATCGGCCCGAATATTTAATAACACTGTTAAGGATTCTGTCTGACTCTTTTTTCAGATCATAAATATTTTTTTCCCTCGTGGACCAATGACTTTGCCGGAACTTGGACACAACTGTAACGCAGATTCTTCCAAATTGAAAATTCTTTTTGGATCTGATAAAACGTCAAGCAAGTTTTCATCTCTTAGGTGGCTTTCAACTTCATTGTGCCAACTTCTTAAATTTTCTTCAGCAACGGATGCCCTAACCATAGTAAGCAATTCTGAAACTCTTGTAGACAAATCTGGATGCCTTTTCATGAACAAGAATAGCCACTTTTTCCCAGGCTTATTAATTTTGAATTTATTTTCCCTATTAGAATTGATAACTATCCTTCGAACAGTTAAAAGAAGATCGTCCCTCTTTAATGGAAAACCTCGAAGTTAATGTTGTGGCAGGTTCCATTTTTCTTTCAACAGGTTGCTTTCCCAATACTTTGTATTTTAGACTCATTCTTGGCACACCATATGTTTTACTGGCTCTTAGATACGGCATTCCATTCTTACATGCCTTCATGGCGGCTTTCATTTGTTCCTCAGAATAGTTGAAAAACACCTTCTTTTGATGTTCTATCGTTTATTAGCTGCAAACCAATAATTGTCTCAGAAAACCCCAGTAGTGGTCACTTCTACAAAACGAGTGACATCTATTGGTACTAGCGGTAATTTTCCATGTATTTTTGTATTAAACTGATTTAAAACACTTGATCTCAGTTTCTTTGGCATCCATTTAGCCAGACAGTAAAAGTTGGCAAATTACCAGTAGTTGTCATGGAGTGACAATTAATGGCTTTGAGAAAAATTTACAGACCAATAGTTGTCACCAGCATTTACAACCTAATTTACATTTAAATGTGTTGCAAAATCATGCTCTAAAGGTTCTACTAACTCTAAATAATATGTGAATAAGCACATATTGCATATATTCTAATCCATTACGTAGTTATAGTCCAAAAATTGAATAACCTTACCTTAAAAATTCTCTTAACAAATATCAAACACAGCATGTGTAAACAATATGCGCCATTACAATATTAAATCTGAATTCTGAACTTAGCGACATCTATGCTTTCAAGTTAGAACTCATGGCGGGAGTACAACAAAGAACCAGTAGATGTCGGCAGAAAGGTATTAAAACTCAAGAAACCCTTAAGTTTGATTAAATTGATGCTACGTGACAATTATTGGGGTGGTGACAACTAATGGTGCTTTTACCCTACATCTTTTTAGCAGTTGATGAATTTTCAAGATATTCCATAATAGAGATGGTAAATTCCACTTCTTTCACAGCACTGAAACTAATTTTGGATAGAATTTTTGCTATCTGAGGATTTCCAAAATTTACTAAGTCTGACAATGGACCACCATTTAATGGACACCAATTTGCTATTTTTCCAGAAAACTATGGGATAAAACACACAAGAATAACACCAACATGTCTGAAAAGTTTGTGAAAACTGTGAAGAAATCATTACTATGCTCTCACATTGAAAATGGAAATTTTTACTGAAAAATTCATGAGCTTTTGATAAATTATAGGAGCACACCACACTCCACAACCGAAAAATCACCATTTGAAATTGTGTTTGGTAGGAAGATGAATAATTTTCTTCCCAAATTGAAAAACCTCAAATCAAATGAATATGAAGACATCAAGCAACTGCTCAAGAACAAATTAAAACAGACGAAGCATGCAGACAAGAAGAGGAAGACTAAGTCCCATAACTTTCAAATAGAAGATTTAGTTCTGTGTAAACAGACAAAAAGAAATATTTTGATTCCTGCCTATGACCCAAGACCTTTAACAATTGCACAAATTATGGGTACATCTATAAAAGCCAAGAGAAATGAATATGTTACTACTAGGAATTCATCTTTCTTTAAAAAAATTCCTGAGCCTTTCGAACAACCAAGATTCGAAGGAAAAGAATGTTTCGTGTAGAGATGAAACTCAGATAGTACCAACTCAGAAAACCAGCTTTCATTGGAAATTTGCCAATGATCCTCTCCCACCATTACAATATCCTTTTCCACTCCCTCCACCACCAGTAAGTGAAACCAGCCGGAGAGAAGATCATCCTGTTGAGGTCCCTGAAATCGACTCTGAAGAACCAAGAGAAGCAGACTCACCTAACTACTTTGAACCATCTTTGTTTAATGACTCAAACAACGACATTGAGCTCATTTTTGAATCAAGCCCATCAGAAGAGAACTCCAGAAGCTCCTCAGAAGAGAACTTCAGAAGCTCCTCAGAAGAGAACTTCAGAAGCTCCTCAAAAGAGAACTTCAGAAGCTCCCAAGAAGAGAGGTCCAGAAGCCCTGAAGATGAAGACCAAACAAGAAGTACATCCTCATCTGAATTACTTGACTCGATGGCGAATCTTGATGATATGACGAATCCTGATAATATGGTGAAGGCTGTCTCTCATCAGCCACCAAAAAGAGATTATAAAATGCCAAGCCGCTATGAAGATTTTGTAATAGAGTAAGAAATAGATATTTTAAAGTGAAATGTTATGTGCATTTGTTTTATCTATATCTTAAAATTACATGTTTTTTAGTACCTGTTTTTTAGTATGTTTATCATATGTTTGTTTTTACTTTTTTTTCATTAATGTCATACTTTTATATTTAGAATTGTTTTCAATTGTGCCAGGGGAGAATTGTAGTGTTTAGCTGATCTACTATATTTTCTAATCTATGGTAACTGGAATGAAAAATGACACAGAAGAGATAGGTTAGGTTCTGAACATATTTCTGTACCTCGTTTTGGAATATATATGTTGTGGTTGAAAATAACTCCACATACTCCAGGGCCGCGACCCAACAAAACTAACCCAAGGCAATGCCCAAAATTAATAAAAAACAATTTTAAAAAAATATATGAATTAGCATGTACGTATGCGTGAAAACTCAAAATTGATGTAGCTAGACTCGAATAATGTCAAACTTCAAATGTCAGTATTATTTGAAAAATAATTAAATTTGTGAATAGAAGACATATCGAGTGTTCCTATCAAATACAACTTCTCTGGAACTTCCTATATTCAATATTATGCCAAATTATGAATTTTGTAAAACAATGTATATTATAGTACTTACCCATGGATACGTGCCTGGAAGTTCCAAAAACGAAATATACCAAGACCGGAAAGAAGGCCATGTAAATGCCGGTAATCGGAGGGACATTACCTAACAGACCGTAAGCCATACCCTAAAATCAAACACGAGTATTCAAAATTGATATGGACAAATTTAATAACCTCACTTACCTGTGGAATATGCATAATAGCTACTGTAACACCGCTTATTATATCCGAGAGAAAACTTCTTTTCCAACTGTACTCGGGCAGCCATCTTAGCAAAGGCACGCTGTCCAAAAGGCACTTAACGGGATGAATTGATTTGCAGTAGCTGGTTGCTTTCGCTCTTACTAAAAATTGCCCGTACATATAAAATTTGCATGGAACATGCATATCGAATAAAGACTTAGGTACCTGTTGAATAAGGTTTCTCGTAAAGTGTGTCCTTGTGAAGCTCCTCTATTTGGTATATGGGTCTTGCAATGTGCAAATCCGGACTGTTCTGATTCGCTATGTCTTGCTTCTTGTGGAAACTGAAAGAGGAATATTATGTGGAGGTAATTATTATTACCGAGAACGGATAAATACAAATCTATTACACTTCTTACAATTCTTTTGTCATTATCAATTGACTGGACATATATATTTGACACTCATATCTAACCTATATATAATTT
>MU184122.1:38604-52093 GCA_016904865.1 Pissodes strobi | reverse complement strand
TAGGGTTGTATTTAAGATTTTAAAGTCTAAACTACTGAGGCCTTGTCCACAAGGACAAGGAGTTCTAAAATTATCAATAAATATACAAAAAAAATCACTTTTAGGTGCATATATAAAATTACTAGAATTCCAGAGATATTAGCCCTTAGGGACATTTTTGGCACATCCAGTATAAAGTTGGAGCTACATTAAATTGAAGGATTTAAGCTGGATTTACATCGAATTAAAAATTGAAGATTGCCATATTAAGTACTAAGTCATCTACGATTCAAAATTGGCCTTTCTGCCGGTCTAGCTAGACAATTGAGTAGCGCGAGCGCGGTTGCCGGATCAACGCATTTTGAGAAATATTTTTCGCGTCTAAAACAGAAAGTAACCTAAAATGACACAAACAAATCGAACGGGAGTTAATTCCCGGAAGCGATGGATTAGATTAGATATAAATAATAGAAACTACAAAACAATATTATAAATAACTCAAATAACACAAATATTTAGAGCGAAGCGATTTAAGATAGCAAGTTCACCATATGATAAATTGGCAACCGCGCTTGTTTATTTGATTAGCGTCTCACCGCTGCGGGAAGCCTCATCCCCGAACTGCGCTCGACAATAGCCATATTCGATTGAGACTGGAGATCAGTTCAGAATGAACTGATATTTCAGTTCAGTGAGTCAAGGTCAAATGAAATTATAAAAACAATTAAAAAAAAAAGCCGATTGACAATTGACATTTAAATGCCATCTTTTACCTGAACTACCCAACCGATCTAAGTGATCCCGGTCCATTTTCGGTTCACTTACAGGTGAGCTGGATGCTGGATCACTTTTTAGGAAGTGGGGGCAAAGTGATATTTTTACAATCGTACACGAAACAGTTCAATAAAGTTCAGTTAGATCGATCTGAATCGATCCAAAGTAGTGACTCGAATACGGCTAAAATGGTGGTATATAGCGCCGTTGCCAGATTTCCCGTATTTCTCGAAAATATAATTTATCTTCAAACAAAGAATAACTAATTAAAAAAAGTTTCCAGGTCAAAGATACGCTCGTGAACCAGGGATTAGAGAACTCAAAATTGAGGCAGTCGATTGATGTAGATCTTGTGCTAGTAAGAAAGGGCAGTGTTGACAGATTTCCTTTTGAGAAAAAAAAAGAACCAAGATCAATAATAAAATGGCAACTCTGCTAGGGACCGACAGGGAGAACACAAGCTTTAAATTTAGAAAAACATTTTAACTTTAAGTAAGAAATTTGTAAGGTATTTAGGAATGTGCATTTTTCAAATATATAGGGTGGCGCAAAAAAAAACGTTTTTAGTAAAAGATACGCTCGTGAGCCAGGAATTAGGGAATTTAAAAATGAGGCACTTGATTGATTCAGACCGTGTGTTAGTAAGAGCACTGTTGCCAAATGTATAAAGTATTTAATTTTTTTCTGAGTTCATCAATATCTTAGACAAGGAAAGAAAACAATATAGAGCAAGGTTAATGTCCTACAAATTTTCATCGGCAGTTATGCTGTTGTCATTCACCTTGTGAGAAAGAAAGAATAAGAACGAAGATCAATAATAAAATGGCAACTCCGCTAGAGGCCGACAGGGAGAACACAAGCTTTAAATTTAGATAAACATTTTTAGTAAAAAAGTTGTAAGGTATTTAGGAATGTGCACTTTTCAAAATTATTTTCAAATATATAGGGTGGCGCAAAAAAAAACGTTTCGAGTAAAAGATACGATCGTGAACCAGGGATTAAAGAATTTAAAATTGAGGCAATTGATTGATGCAGACTTTGTGTTAGTAAGAGCACTGTTGCCAAATGTATAAAGTATTTAATTTGTTTCTGATCTCATCAATATCTTAAACAAGCAAAGAGAGCAATATAGTACTTATTAGGTTAATTATCTTCAAATTTTCATCGGCAGTTATGCTGTTGTCATTCACTTTATGAGACAGAAAGAAGAAACAAGATCAAAAATAAAATGGCAACTCCGCTAGAGGCCGACAGAGAAGACACAAGCTTTGAATTTAGAGAAACACTTTACGTAAGAAAGTTGCAAGGTATTTAGGAATGTGCATTTTTCAAAATTATTTTCAAATATATAGGGTGGCACAAAAAATACGCTCTTGAACCAGGGATTAGAGAATTTAAAAATGGGGCAATTGATTGATGCAGATCTTGTCTTAGTAAGAGCACTGTTGCCAAATATACAAAATATTAATTTTAATCTGATTTCATCAATATCTTAGACAAGTAAAGAGAGCAATATAGTATTAGGTTAATTTTCATCGGCAGTTATGCTGCTGTCATTCACTTTATGAGAAAAAAAGAAGAACCAAGATCAATAATAAAATGGCAACTCCGCTAGAGCTTAATTAATCGGCCTGACCTCATCTTAATGAGAGAGTAATTAAGGTTGATAGGCTTTTATATTCGGATGGCCTAGTCATTTGTATTTAATCGCGTTTGATCCCATTAATCGTTTTCTTTCATGTAGAACCCGATTAAGTAGCTTAATTAGTGGGCGTGACGTCATACTAATTAGAGATTAATTAAGGCTTATAGGCTTTTATATTCGGAAGACCTAGTTTATTATTTAATAATTATTAAATTAACCGTTTTCATTCATATCGGACTCGATTTATTAGCTTAATTGATCGGCGTGATGTCATATTAATTAGAGATTAATTAAGGCTTTTGAGCTTTTATATTTCAATGGAATGGTCATTATTATTTATCCACTGGGCCTTGCGATTGGCCTAATTAATCGTTTTTATTTTATTTCCGATGAAATGTAATGTAGATTTTCGTTAATTAAGTACCTAGTGTAATTTATTTGACCTTTCTGACGCGGATTATCAGCGGTTGTAAAATTTAACCATCGATTACTACGTTACCTTATCAAAGGCATCTATTATCTACAGCAATAAGATGCAACTAAGGCCAAAAAACACAAGCTTTAAATATAGAGAAACACTATAACTAAGAAAGTTGTAAGGCATTTAGAAATGTGCAATTTCAAAATTATTTTCAAATATATAGGGTGGCGCAAAAAACGTTTTGAGTAACAATGAGGCAATTGATTAATGTAGACCTTGTGTTAGTAAGAGCACTGTTGCCAAATGTATAAAGTATTTAATTTTTTTCTGATTTCATCAATATCTATCTTAGGCAAGGAAAGAGAACGATATAGGATTAGGATAATTTTCTCCAAATTTTCATCAGCAGTCATGCTGTTGCCATTCACTTTATGAGAAAGAAAGAAGAACCGAGATCATTAATAAAATGGCAACTCCGCTAGAGGCCGACAGGGAGAACACAAGCTTTAAATTTAGAGAAACATTTTATGTAGAAAAGTTGTAAGGTATTTAGGAATGTGCACTTTTCAAAATTATTTTCAAATATATAGGGTGGCGCAAAAAAAACGCTTCGAGTAAAAGATACGCTCGTGAACCAGGGATTAGAGAATTTAAAAATGAGGCAATTGATTGATGCAGACTTTGTGTTAGTAACAGCACTGTTGCCAAATGTATAAAGTATTTGTTTTTTTCTGATTTCATCAATATCTTTGGCAAGCAAAGAGAGCAATATAGTACTTATTAGGTTAATTATCTTCAAATTTTCATCGGTAGTTATGCTGTTGCCATTCACTTTATGAGACATAAAGAAGAAACAAGATCAAAAATAAAATGGCAACTCCGCTAGAGGCCGACAAAGAAGACACAAGCTTTGAATTTAGAGAAACACTTTACGTAAGAAAGTTGTAAGGTATTTAGGAATGTGCATTTTTCAAATATATAAGGTGGCACAAAAAATACGCTCTTGAACCAGGGATTAGAGAGTTTAAAAATGGGGCAATTGATTGATGCAGATCTTGTCTTAGTAAGAGCACTGTTGCCAAATATAGAAAATATTAATTTTAATCTGATTTCATCAATATCTTAGACAAAGAAAGAGCGCAATATAGTATTAGGTTAATTTTCATCGGCAGTTATGCTGCTGTCATTCACTTTATGAGAAAAAAAGAAGAAGAACCAAGATCAATAATAAAATGGCAACTCCGCTAGAGCTTAATTAATCGGCCTGACCTCATCTTAATGAGAGATTAATTAAGGTTGATAGGCTTTTATATTCGGATGGCCTAGTCATTTGTATTTATTCGCGTTTGATCCAATTAATCGTTTTCTTTTATGTCGGACCCGATTTAGTAGCTTAATTAGTGGGCGTGACGTCATACTAATTAGAGATTAATTAAGGCTTATAGGCTTTTATATTCGGAAGGCCTAGTTTATTATTTAAAAATTATTAAATTAACAGTTTTCATTCATATCGGACTCGATTTAATAGCTTAATTGATCGGCGTGATGTTATATCAATTAGAGATTAATTAAGGCTTTTGAGGGAATAGTCATTATTATTTATTCACTGGGTCTTGCCATTGGCCTAATTAATCGTTTTTATTTTATTTCCGATGAAATGTAATGTAGATTTTCGTTAATTAAGTACCTAGTGTAATTTATTTGACCTTTCTGACGCGGATTATCAGCGGTTGTAAAATTTAACCATCGATTATTACGTTATCTTATTAAAGGCATCTATTGTCTACGGCAATACGATGCAACTAAGGCCAAAAAACAAGCTTTAAATATAGAGAAACACTATAACTAAGAAAGTTGTAAGGAATGTGCAATTAGAAATTTATTTTCAAATATATAGGGTGGCGCAAAAAACGTTTTGAGTTAAAGATATGCTGATGAACCAGGGATTACAGAATTTAAATATGAGGCAATTGATTGATGCAGATCTTGCGTTCGTAAGAGCACTGTTGCCAAATATATAAAGTATTTGTCTATATGAGTGTTAGGTTAATTTTCATCGGCAGTTATGCTGTTGCTATTCACTTTATGAGACAGAAAGAAGAAACAAGATCAAAAATAAAATGGCAACTCCGCTAGAGGCCGACAGAGAAGACACAAGCTTTGAATTTAGAGAAACACTTTACGTAAGAAAGTTGTAAGGTATTTAGGAATGTGAATTTTTCAAAATTACTTCCAAATATATAGGGTGGAACAAAAAATTTCTCCATTTTATCAATATAGTATTATGTTAATTATATCCAAAGAACCCTGTTGCCAGATTTCATATAGTTTTTTAGCGTAGACGGCACATTTGACAACGTTGTTTCGAACTGAGCGGTCTATCCGATCGTGGTCACTTGTTAAACAATAACAGCGTTATAGGATATTCAATATGAAAAATTTTTAGAATTCAGGAGGAATTTGATTTTTTTAGCCACATTGGCAACATTTAAAATAAAATTGCCATATCCCAGCGCGGTATTTGCGAAAATTTCCCCTTTTGTATATAGAATTACGATGTTCTAAACATTTTTTCCACACTGTATATATTTCCAAAGCATATATCGTCGGTGACTTATAATTATCCATATTTTCATCGGGACTTATGCTATTGCCAATTACTTTCCGAGAAAAAAAGAAGAAGAATCAAGACCAAATGGCAACTCCGCTAGAGGCCGACAGAGTTATTATCGAATTTTCCTTGGATACCTCGTTATTGGTTGAATTTAGGGAAAGTTGTAGAGCATTTAGAGTGACCATATTTTAAAATGATTTTCAAATATACAAGGTGGCTCAAAAGTAATGAAGAGCCAAATAAGCATTTTTTAAACTTCGAGCTCTTTAGATACCTTCTTCATGCAGTTTTCACAAAAACCCTGATGCTTGTCACGCTTTGGATGATACGATTTGACTTGGATCGAATAACTTTGGCAATTTTTGATCTAAATTCGACTAATATTTGTTAAAAAAATAATACATTCGCTTACTGATCAGATCGATAATAAAAGGTTTTGGTCAGCAACAAAGGCCGCCTTTCCTCGTCCATTCCTCCGAAGTCCCGACGAACACGATCCGAAATTAACTATACGTATTTCCACTTTGTAATGAATAATATTTCGTTAAAAAAAATAAAACAAAAAAACAACAATACACAAGAGCACACGCGGAATCTTAACTTTCTCGCTGCTATTTGTTTGAAGATATATTTTAATCTCTCTTTAGAACCAATGTAAACACCCTGGAATCACGGTATTTAAGAATAATATATTGATAAGAACTACGATAGTGGCACTATTTTCAGTCCTTTTGTTCGTAAAGCAGCAAAACATAATACATTCGACAGCGGAACGGTCCGACGATGGCAAATCTGGTCAATATTCTGGCATTAAAGTAAGTATTCTACATTCTGCCACGTAATATTAGTTGTAGTGTTGACACTAAGTTTTCGGAAAAGAAAATTATACTGCCACTTTCTAGTAAATACGATAAACTAGGAATGTGAGTTTAATATTATCGTTGCGTTTCCTTTCCTCAGGTGTATTAAGAGAGACACAGAAACTTATTGTATAATAATTATTATGCATGATCCAGGCAAGGCTGTATAATATAAAGAATTTTAATCTAATTTCATTAAGCCATAAACAGGGTTAATCTCGCACGAGAGAAATGCTCCGAAAGCATAAATAATAACTAGAAATCTATATAGTGTTTAATTCACCATTTAAGGCCAATAGGCAACTTAACCTGATACGTGGCCTTCAAAATGCAAAATTTATGTTAAGGAGAATTAATTATTAAAATAACCTAGCAGAATTGAGCAAGATCAGTTCGGACATAATTAAAAATTTTAATTAATAATTGAGGACGCAACTACGTGCAAGGTTGCCGTTCGTATTTCCAAACCTACATGACTTGCGCCACATCGATTAAAACTGAACAAGTCGTGCACGTGACTGATCTTCGAGGGCTGTGTTCAGTGTTCTGTCATAAAATAAAATAGGTACAATTCAACAGTGCTCACACGCCCTTGACGACTGCGTTTTGGATTCTTCCTTCACCTAAAGATGCTTATTTTGGCTCTTCAAGAATGCAGTCGAATTCATCAGTGACTGCGGTTTACTTTAAATTCAAATACTTGGCACATGTTTGACGTATATATAATGGAACTACTGACAGTGTTGCCAATCTCAAAAAAAAAATAATAAACGACATCTAACGCTTAAAAAATGTCACTACGGTCTAGAGAAAAGCTTCCAACGCCTCAACTCCTGTTTTGACCGCGTTTAGGACAGGACTAGTTGGCGTTCCTAGTGAAAGAGCGCTGTGGTTTTTTTATTCACGATCGCTAGATCATTTCCTTTGCTTGTAGGACTGCTTTTTACTTTTATAGTAATCAGTAAAGGCCATTACAAGTTTTATAATTACGCATTTTTAGTCTCCGGGGACGGAACCCCGGCTACTGAACCCATAATGGGCGACCACACGGAGGATGAGGACACGATGTCCAACATTTCTATCGAGTCAATATCTGACAAGAATCTATTTGATATAAAGAAAATTAAAAATCGTTGCAGTAGTTACGCAGAAGTCTGCGTCCAGTGCCGACTAGACTTTGAAAAACTTAAATATATCAACGATTTGAATCAAAAGGAGGCATGTAAGCTCATTTCAAAGATACGGCAACATTTTCGGGACACCCATCCTATCAGAAATAAGCGGCAAGCCACTGCCAAAATCGATACCAGTAAGAAAAAAGCTAGCCCTACGAACATTCAAGGTGCCGAAGCAAAAAAGACGAAGGTGTGTGTGTGTGATATGAAAAATGGCTCTGATCTTGCGGCCAACTTGCCAGCCCACCCCTCGGTCCGGCGCTTAGGCAGAGACACGGCTACCCTTGTGCTTGCGTTACACGTGGTTCCAGTTTGAGGGGCCTTGTATTCTGGGGAGTAGCTCCAGTATGTCGGGCATATGCCCCTGGTGCTCCCGACTATTGCACAAAACTAAAATCTATGAAGGGCACAGCTAGAAATGGTCCTACGGCAGCTTCCGGCTGCCCCCGGCCTGGGTACCGGCGTGAATAGGTATTTCTTCTGGCTATAATTCTATGAAAGGCACAAACTACGCTGGCTGGGACGTCCGGTTCTACCTGGGGGAGCAAAACGGTCACTAAACGTTTGCCACGTGTTCGCTCAATGGTCTGTACCAAAGGCGCTCAAAGAGCCGTCATCGAACGCGTCTACACTCGACCGAAGTCGAATCGGAAGTGAAAGGCGAAGGTCACTGCAGCCGATAAGTCGATGGCCCAAAAAACCATCGTTTCATCTGACACAACGCCCGTAGCAACAGCGATTGGCACTATTGCCAGTTGCGACGGCGATTCCCAGATTATGAGACCGCCGCCGCCACTCGATTCTGTGACCCTGATACCCGGAAATGACAAAGAGCCTTTTAGGACCCCATTTAAGCAAATCCCGATCCGGAAAAACTTCCGAACGGTCACGTTAGACATGGGACAACCACCCCTAGCCACAGCTAACCAGTACCAGCCCTTACAGGACATCAACACCGAGGACGAGGATACAGTTAGCGTTACCTCTACCTCCAACTCGACCGGTGTTAAGCGTAAAGCGGCGCCAAATAAGAAAAACGTGCCCATAAAACCCAAGGTCACACCGCCACCACCCGTAGTGATCAAGGGTAGACCCGCGGATTATCACCAGCTAAAGGATGATCTCAAAAGTATGCATATCAAGAACTACCAGTTAAAATATGCAAAGAACTCGGTGATAGTTTACTGTAGTACTGCAAATGATTTGCATACATTAAAGCGCGCCCTTGACAATGAGAGAACCGAGTACCACTCCTACGCCGAGTCTCAGGAGAAGAATAGGGCCTTCGTCCTGCGTGGACTCGACGGCGGCATTTCCCCCCGAGAGATCACGGAAGCTCTCACTGATGAGTACAACGTTACCCCAAAGAACGTTTTCGAGATGCGCAAAACGCGCATCCCTATGTATTTAGTTGTCCTCGACACCACATACAATGTCAAGCGATTAAATCAAGAGATAAAAACCTTAAGTTGTGTCCGAGTAAGCTGGGAAATTCGCCGATCAAGTAAGCCAGTCTTACAATGCGAAAGGTGCCAGCAATTTGGGCACGCGAAATCTTTTTGCAGCCGAAGAATCGCATGCAGCAAATGCGCGGGGGCGCATGATATTACCGACTGCAATGCAGACTTCCAGAAATGCGTCAACTGTAGCGGGCCCCATAGGTCATTTGACGAGTCCTGTCCGGTATACGAGTATAAGCTCAATGTCATACAAATCGCATCGAAGCCTAAGCAAACATTTCGTCCGGCGCCACCTCCAGCCAAACCTGCCTGGAGAGACACAAATCCGCAAATAGCAGACGGCCAAGCGGGCCAAGGCCTAAGCAATGGCCAACGTTCAGAAAATTATCAGCAAGCCCTCCCCCCAATTCGAGGCCGACGAGAACCACAGCGGAGGGCCAATCAACCACCAATCAACATTAATTCAAACACTGTACAACAACAACAAAAGGTTAGTGGTACTGTGCGTACTAGCACTAATAATTTGAATAACTTGAATATAGCCGACACTATGTCAAACTTAAATAGCGTTGTAGCAAAAATCAATAATCTTGTAAATTTAGATGAACTTTACTTGGCATTGGATTCCTATTCTAATATGCTTGAAGCTTGTAGGGGCGACAAAGCCGAAATAATCCAAGCGTCTTTGCGCTTTTTTACATTTGAATACGCGAAATTTAATGTTTAAATGCTACAAATCGCTTCTTGGAACTGTAATGGCATTAGGTACAAACTGGGCGAGTTTCGTAACTTTTTGCATGCATCCAATTTTCAGGTTGTTTTTCTCGTAGAAACGAATCTGTCACCGGACTTCACTCTGAAAGTAAGGGACTATAGAATCGAAAGATCTGATAGGCCCGATCGACGCGGGGGAGGCGTGGCCTGCCTCGTACACAGGTCACTTCGCTACCGACGAGTATTTAACATTCGCTCCGCGATTGAACATATCAGTATTGAACTGGAGAGCGGCCTACGTGTATGTGGCGGTTATACACCCCCGGGTCTCCGCCTTTCAGAAGCCGATCTCTTGGCACTTCTTCCGCCAAACCGAGTATCCCTGCTGATAGGGGACTTGAATGCCACGCACGCCGAATGGGGCGGCGTAACTAACAGCAGGGGTAGATTGTTCAAGGGAATAATCAATAATAACCTGGAAATGTCCTATCATAGAACACCTAATCCCACTTATCTCCGTGCAGCCTCGTTCCTGGACATTGCCATCACTCGGGGAATTATCAGGACTTCTCAGCTGCTAGAGATTAACGACCTCAACTCTGATCACCTTCCAATCAAGATTAGCCTATACTGTAGAGTAGGGTTGCCAACTCACCCGCCGTACGCGGAATGTCCCGATTTTCGAGGCATATGCCCCGCGTCCCGCCACTGTCTGTCGCGGGACGCTATTGGTGTTTTTGTTACATTTTGATTTAAAAACAATTTGTCCCGAATTTGGCCTCTTTGTCCCGCGGTTTGGGCAAGTTTGTCCCGATTTTCTTTAGAAGCGAGTTGGCAACGCTACTGTAGAGTCTCCTTATCTAATGACACCGTCATTTCGTATAGGAATATTCATTGGCGGGTGTTCAGGGCACAGCTTAATGAGTTGACTGTGATCCCCGAGCAGCTGACGACAGTCCAGGAGTTAGAAAACGAGGTGGAAACTCTCACGTCAAATATCCTGCGCATCCGTGATGCTCTGTGCACTAGGGTTGCCGTGCACCCTAGCACCGAATCCCTCCCTGAACACATCCTGAATCTTATAACCTTTAGAAATCGCTTTCGACGGAGATGGCAAAGAGACCGGACACAAATGGGATCCGCTCGCATCAATGCGCTGTCGGAGGAAATTAGGGTGAAAATACGTGAGCATAGAAACCAAATGTGGCTGGCTTATATCAATACAATCATCAGGGACGACGGTTCCCTATGGAAGCTGGCCAAGCGAGTCCGCGGAGGCACAGCACAAATGCCTGTGATAAGGCATCTAGGCCTAGAATTCGGCGACGACGCCGCAAAAGCTGATGCTTTCGCGGATTACCTGGGCAGCGTCTATAGCGCGGCGCCTGACACCCTGCCAGAACAGGAGCTCTTTACGCGTACTGTAAACACATTCGGGCAATGTAAATACCCTATTCCTCCGGCAGTACTTGATGGACTGAGAATCACTCCAGCGGAAATCCGCAAAGCTCTTAGCCGTCTTCCGAGAAATAAAGCTCCCGGCCCGGATGGTATTCCGAATTCAGTCCTGAAAAATCTACCGCAAAAAACCATCATCCAGTACATGCACATAGTTAACGCGGTTATTCGGCTACGTTTCCCTGCATCCTGGAAAATAGCGTGCATAATACACTTCCCGAAACCGGGGATAGACCCGGCATTACCTGCATCTTATAGGCTTCTGAACACCCTCGGGAAGGTGGCTGAAAGGCTAATCTTGCCGAGGGTAAACAACGATGTAGAGAAGCTTAAGATTCTCCCACAGGAGCAATTCGGCTTTCGCGGACAGCATGGCACCGTCATGCTGGCCGCGAAAATAGCGACCGACGTCTACAAAGGTTTCAGGAACAAACAGTCAACCGCCCTCTTACTACTTGACATCGAGAAGGCTTTCGACAGGGTGTGGCACGATGGGTTGCTGTACAAGTTGCTGGCAATCCACAACATGCCCCTGTACTTGACAGCACTCATCGCGTCATACCTTGCCGGGCGAGCCTTCACGACTAAAATAGGCAATAAACTCTCAGCCAGTAGGAACCTACTCGCGGGGTGCCTCAAGGAACTGTATTATCGCCGCTATTGTTCAATCTTTATATAGCAGATATCCCGTCATGTCCAAATACCCACAAAGCCTTATTTGCTGACGATACAGCAATTTATTCCCTTAATCCTCAAGCAGAGCTGGCTAAGGAAAATCTCCGGGAACACATGGATATTCTTGTTCCATACTATGAGAGGTGGAAGATAACGCTCAACCGCTCTAAAACCGAGCTAATTATCATCACTCGAAAGAGAAAAGACATTAACGTCAACCCTCTCATGTTAGGAAACACTCCTATACTCCCACAACCGAAGGTGAAGTATCTAGGCATCACCCTAGACAACAAACTTAATTTTAGCCGGCATATACAGGCAATATCATCAAAAAATGCAATGGTAAAAAGGAAACTAACATCACTTGTGACAGCCAGGTCATTCCTTAGTCCTGGTAATAAACTAATCCTATACCGCGCCATCATCCGGCCAACTTTCCTCTACGGCTCACCAGTCTGGTGTTCCGTAGCCAGGACTCATAAAAAGAAATTACAGGTTATGCAAAACAACTATCTCAGAGCTGCATTTTCTTTAACCCTATGGGACCGCATCAGTGTAGAAGACCTGCATGCGTGGGCGAAGATGGAATACATCGAAGAGTACATCGACGCCCTCGCATGTAGGTTTTTTGAAAGGCAGCTCGCGGGTTCCCCGCTCACTGCCAATATAGCAAATGAACGCTATGATCCCGAAAATCCAGTCTCCCATGGAACAATATACCATGAAATCTCATTATATTATAAACAGCTCATGCCTCCATAAGACAGGAACCTTTGGGAATCATAGTTCGAAAGGCTACTTTCGAAAGTACTCGAAAACTATCTCTTTAAGCTCATCTAACTTTTTCAACAGTATCAGGAGCACAGAAACGCAATACCCATAAGGTAACTTGCGCGCTCTGTCTCCTGCCTGGCCAATCCACGGCGTTCGGAAGCGTGGGCGGGGCTTATTAAGGGAGCTGGCCGGCGTATAAATACGCACTCTTGCCGATCACAACACATACACACACATGTGAACACATACGATTCCTAGCCACTGAAGCATCCGTGTCTCCGTAGCCGATACCGTGATAGTCATTCTAAGCGACCTCATATCATTACTATACTTGAATAGACTTAACACAGTTAAGTCCCAACTCTCTTGTACATAGCTTCTTTTGTATTATGTCTTAATTACATGTTGTAAATACTGTAAATAGTAATTTTAGCATTATGACGCCCTGTTCCGTCAGACCAGTTTTAAGTAGGGTTTTTCCATAAATTTTCCCTACATTTACCCTCCTTTCTATGCATAAATCATGAAGCATGTACACTTAAACAGCAGGCTTTATGCCAATCATAGCAAATCTTAGGACTTTGAAGGGGTAACCCACGAAAAGTGCAGCACAACCTAAACAGTACCACACGCCTAGTAATTAAGTAGGTTTGTTATCGACCCCCTAAGGGTGCCACTATCTGCTGGCCACTGGCAGTGAGGTAACACTGCCCGACATAACAGCAGAGTAGATCATTGTCAAATTGTCATGCCTAAGCTAGTTGTGTAGTTATTAATCATTGTAATATCAAATAAATATATTCCAAGTTCCTTCCAACGCTTCGGTGATGTAGTAGTTAGACGTTCTGCTTGTCATTTGTACGCCGCGGGCTCGATTCCCGCCGATCGCAGCGCACGTTTTGTTTACTTTTTTAAGGTTATATTTGCATTTTATTAATTT